>BHFT01018246.1:0-48619 GCA_004320025.1 Laticauda laticaudata
TTTCCAATGGATGGCAAGCTTTTTTGTCCATTTTACATCCTCTTTGCATCCGTTGGTGCAGTGGGACATAGGCTTAAGTGAGGAAATGGGATGAAACCCCACATGAATGTTTCAATAGGCTCAATGTAAAGAAAACCTTTCACTCCATGCTTCTACAGAGGATTTAGCCCATCACTGCCCAATCTGCTATGGTCCTAGATCAGAGGTGGGATTCAACAGGTTCTGACCAGTTCTGGAGAACCGGTAGTGGAAATTTTGAGTAGTTTGGAGAACCGGCAAATACCACCTCTGACTGGAGATTTTACAGCATCCTTCCCCTGCCATGCCCCCCAAGCCACGCCCACAGAACCAGTGGTAAAAAAAAAATTGAATCCCACCACTGTCGTAGATGCTCCCACCTCTTTCTTCTCTAAATTACAGTGTTTATTGTTGTGATGTTCTTTGGCAAGTAATTTGTATGTATTTCTGGTAGATAAAGTGACTTGGCTTAACAGACTATAGATAGCAGGATCCAATCTGAGTCGGTCCCTGGGACTAGAGGTTTGTTTTTCCAAGCTTTAGGACTTATACTGGAACCCATACTGGGGCAACTTTTCAGTCTCCTGGGTCTGTGCATATACAGACATGGTTCTGCACAGATTATTCTCAATTGAGCTATTTAAAATATCTTATCTGTTTCACTTTCTTCCACCTTTCCCTTCTTCATGCATCTTCTTTCAATACTTTCACTTCTGTGGCCTCTCTGATCCAAATGAAGAGACAATACAGTTCTTTTTGGATTCCAGCACCGCTGGCAGGATCTCCTTGACTACATTCTGCACAAACTGTTGTCCTTTTCACCCATCTCTTTTCCTCCTATATGGTCCTCCCAGATTTCCAATTCCATGTTCCTTCTCCACTTATTCCTTGATACACATCGTATCTATACAGTCCACAACACACTGAACAATTACAGCAATGTTCATCCACCACCACCACCATGCTTAACATCTCTTCCTTTTGAATATTTGTGTAAACCGTATGTTCAACTATAAGGCAAGTGTGTCTGCATTCAGGTGTTTTTGTTAGGCACAAAATTTATCTGGTTTTGGCATGCAAAAAAAATTTAACTGAAGAATATTATATTATATCATGTCCATCAGGAAAATACTCCCTGCTACATCTGGTCACCAAAATGTTTCCCCAACTTGGTCCCTCCAGATGTGCTAGCCTTCGTTCAGCAACATATGGAGTGATCCTTGAAATTAAAAGAATGTAACATTTTCTCTCCCCTTTTGACTCTTATTATATCAGAAGTATTTTAATTTCTGTATAATTTGGGCTGGAGAACTTCCCAGAGGAGTCAGTCCCAGTCTTATTAAGGTGTAAAATAAAAACGTGCTGCATTCTGGGTTAAAGAGACCATATAATAATTACAATATAAGCTTTTAGGAATTCAACAGAGTAAATTATTAGTTTATATTTAGGAAAAAGATGAACAGAAAAATTCCCAAGTTCCATCAATTCGACAGTGAACTCTTTCCCTCATTTACATAACTCATTAACAGCTTTTTAACAGTTCATTAGGAACACGGAACCTCATGTGACAAATAATGAGTGAAGTGTAACATGAAGGGGCTTCCTAGTTATTTAAAATAAAAATCTCAGTGAAACATGTCACTGGAGATGAAAAAGTATTTCAAGATGCTGTTGAATTTG
Source organism: Laticauda laticaudata (assembly GCA_004320025.1). Lineage (NCBI taxonomy): Eukaryota > Metazoa > Chordata > Lepidosauria > Squamata > Elapidae > Laticauda > Laticauda laticaudata. The sequence goes on from BHFT01018246.1 coordinate 1,699, forward strand.
GCAATTGGCTATGTTCCATCTTGAGCAGCAATGTGTTATATATTAGCAGCACATAAGGACAACAATATTGATAAATGTAACAACACTTCAGAGAAGTGAACTCTCTTGGCAAATATTATACTGTACACAGTTAGTCCACTGGGGCTTCCTCTTCCTCTGCTGGTCTTCTCCAAATCTGATGAGTGCCAAATATCTTGATAAATCCTGGATATTTTTCCTCTTCTCAGCTTCATGTGCTAGTTAATCACAACAAAGTTCTGTTTTATTTCCTAGCACATCACCTACTTGTCATGCTGAAAGAGCAAGAAATAAATGTTGATGTTATATATCAAGTCATAGAATCATGGAATTGAATGGTTATCCAAGAGGTCATCAAATCCAACCCACAACACCATCCCCATAGATGATTATCCAGTATCTGTTTGAAAACCTCCAGGAAGGGGAATAAACCACAACACAAGGTAATTTATTCCATTGATTATCAGCTGTTGAGGTCAATAAGTTCTTCCTAATATCTAATCTCTATTTCTATCTTTGAAATTTTATCCTATCCATTCTAGTCTTACTTCTGGAGTAAATGAGAATAAGTCTGAACATCCTACAGCCCTCTAGATATTTGAAGGCAGCTATCATGTCCCTTCTTAACCTTTTTTTCTGCAAGCTGAACATGTGTAAGTCTTTTTACCTTTCTTTGAAGAAGTTGGCTTCTGGTCTTTTCACCATCTTGGTAGTCCTTCTCTGAACTTGAAGAGGACATGATATCTGGGAGTCTTTGGCTATTCTTGCAAAGACCTGATGCAAGAGCCTAGAGAAGGAAGCTGAACTGGCACACCACATTCACAATTCTGAATCTGGATTGATGCATAGTTGAAGCAAAAGGAAGAAAGAAAAAAGCAGGAAGATTCTCATCTACCTTTTGACTGAAAAGATGATAGGAAAATCTGTAATGGTGGTAGGCAAGCTGTGCCCTCCAGAGATCCTGGACTTCAATTCCCAACCATATTTACAGAGATAGGATATATCAAATTCATAGATATCATTTTTGAATATTTCTTGGTGTTTCTTGCTGATTGATGATGATGATGATGATGATGATGATGAAAAAGATGATGATAATTTTCAAATAGACCTTGTTTAATGACCACAATTTTTGGCTGTCCCAAGCAACATGGTCATTAATGAGAAATCAAATGACTACAATGGACTTACAACCCCATTTCTCCCACAGTTAATAAGCAAGATATTAAGTGACTATAATTTGTGATGTTGGTATCAGTTTTACAACTGACTTTGTTTGCCAGAAGCTGAATGTGAAGCACACAAATGGTAATTGTGTGATCACAGGATGCTGTGAAGGTCATATATGGCTGATGGTTGTGAAGTTTCTGAATTATGATCACATGACTGTGGAGATACTTTAAGTGCAATGACTGGTGATTGGCTGTAAGTGCAATGACTGGTGATAAAGTTATTTTTTCAGCTCTGTCTTAACTTTAAATTGTCTCCCAAAAGGGCAGTCGTTAAGTAAGGTCTTCCTATATATCTTGCCTTTCTTCTACAAGCTCATGGTGGCAATCTTTGGTCAGAGGATCAACCCAGTGAAGCTGAATAAATGTCTTATAAGTTGTAAGGGTGACCAGCCAAAAATCAACCAACAAATTAAATCTTCTAGCTACCACAAGAACATAATTTAACTTTTTTTCTATATCTCTGGAAAATATTTTCATGTTTGCTTCCTAAATCTGAAAGAGTGGTTAGGAAAAATGTTCTCACTTGGATGAAGGACAAATCCTGTCCTCTTTTTCTAGAACTAGTACTACTACTCTTTCACGAATCCATTTTCTTTTTTTTAATAAATTTTACGAGATACATACACATCTACCATTGCAGTACACATTTCCAGCTAAAAAGGCTTCACTCCTAATTTGAATGAAAATTATACAAAGCTTAAAGTCTGAAACTGTTGATTAATAATGAGTGATGAGGCTTTAAGAATTTGGTTTATAGATAATAGATGAGATATGGGAAGAAGTTATCTTTTGTGGTAGTATCAGAGATGATTAATTACTAAAATTGCATTTGTGAGAAGGGGGAAATCATATCTTTACATATTTCTTGTTGGTTACTATTTTTTTTATTTATATTTTTCTTAGTTTGTATTAAGTTTTTATCTTTGTATGGTATCTTTAAACCTTAATAAAAATATTCTTTAAAAGTCTTCAAACCATTTTCCTATTTTCCTACAATATTTGGTTAAGACAAGTGATTAATTAGAAGCTATGCTTAATGTATTATTACAGTGCCATCCTGTACATTAGATTTAATCAGAAGTAGGTCCCACTATGTTCAACAAAATCTTAATTTGCATACTTAATTGACCAAATTCTGTTCATATGTTGACATCAATTGATAATATCTTTTTAGATAGTTTTTTCCAGGGCATAGCCTGCAAGGTTTAAAGTCATTTATGTGAAAGTAAATGTAATTGTATTGCGTGGAATTTATGATTATAATATCAGTTTTCAATTTTGTAAACTCAGTGGAATAGCTGAAGTCCATGGGACTTCAAAAATGGTCACTTAAGGGTGTTATAATGTTAATATTTTTTTAAAAAAAGAAGGCTACTATTGTTGGCTAGGAATGTGGGAAGAATAGAACAAATGTAGATAAGTCTGGAGAATGACATAAATAAGAAATATTGAATTTATTCCATGGAATACATATAATTTGCCATGCTAGGTCAGATCAAAGTTTTGATTTTTCATGGTGGGAAGTATAAGCACATTGCAATAGTCCTTTTCCAATTCTTGTTGCACAGCTACCACAAGAAATACACTGCTTCAGTGTTTTGCGATATTTGAAAAAAAATTTCAACAGTTCTTTTATAAAGTGATGTTCTTTAACAAGGGGAACTCCCCCCCTCCTTAAAATAAGGAACAAGTTGTAAAGGTAAGATAGGATGCTTAAGAAACTGTTGAAAAAGAAAAATATGAAACTGCCACATTGTACTGTATATTATAGTATTTTGTTGAATAGCATATGAATTACAATGCTCTCTGCAGCCTATGAAGTTGTATACCAGTACACGGTATTGTCTTCTGTCCATGCTGGTATCTCCCACAAATCAGGATAAAATAGGAAGAATTTGGAAAGTAAAGTAAAGCTGTAAGTGCTCCTTTCCTCCATGGGTTCTAATCCTCATGAGCTTTAAAAAGAAACATCAGAAGGGCTGTAGTCCACATGAAGTGATATAATCCTCCAGCACATTACATTGTTGTTGTATGGTATTGTAGCATTAGTGTTAATGATAAGGCATGCCTGCTTCAAACATCCAAATTTCTACATTGTCTATTTCTAGACGAGCAGGTGATTTCCCTTCTCCCTCATTATTAAGGACTGACTTTAAAAAAAAAATGGGATAGAATAAGACGGTGAAATATACAGTAGATAGATAGATAGATAGATAGATAGAGAGAGAGAGAGAGAGAGAGATACTAGGTACGCTCAAAAGTAAAAATTACTATCAGAAGAATGTAGCAAATATTAATAATTGAAAAATGAAGGACTAAGTGCTGATAGAGTTATGTAACAACATAAAACTACATAACCCAGACTAATTTAGTTATGTTTTATGTATTATTATTGCTTTTGTATCAAAATGATGACACTCAGATACCACATTGTTCACAAAATGATANGTGAGAGAGAGAGAGAGAGAGAGAGAGAGAGAGAGAGAGAGAGAGAGAGAAAGAGAAGACTCTAGGCAATTAATTTCTTAAAAAGAGAGAAACAAATGGAATATAAATGGTTATTTGCTTATAGGTTAAACATTGTATACACTTTTTTAAAAAAGCAGAAACGGAAAGGGTTGCTGTCTTGAAGTAGCTAATTGCCGAAGCATCATTGTCATTTGTGCTGCTTCATTTTCTCTGGGGAACGACATTCATAACAGGATAATTCTTACCCTAATGCAGGTGTCACAATGGGCCTCAGTGCAATTTGCTGATATGATATCAAAATAGCATTGAGGTAATTACATTTTACACTTGTAATAATTCATGGTGAGGATACGATTGAAATTTGCAGTTCTTTTGTAACCTGGTCACTTTTTCCCCCTTCTCTTGCTTCTCTTCTATCCTTTCTCTCTCCCCCCCCCATCCCTTCATCTTTTATTTTAATTTAAGCCTCACTGAAACTAATAGGCTTACAGGCACTTAAATTTTTATTAAAAGTGTTTATTAGGTGAAAGCCCAACCAGTATGACAAAATAAATTGCATAATGTTGAAGCCCTGTTCAGATCTCTGATCTGTGGCTTCACCAATAATGAACTAAGAACAGGATAACCATAGGTTGTCTCCTCTTCCCAGAACTTCTCGTGCTTGGGCAGGGTGTGTGTGGACTAGATGACCTACAAGATCCCTTCCAACTCTGATTATCTGTTAACTTATTGATGGACTATCCTCGATGGGGAAAAGTGATCCAACATTTTTTATGATCCTCTGAGTTTGGGAATGAAAGCTCAGACCTTTCAGCTGAAGAATCAAATTAAATTATAGATGGGCAAAGTTGTTTTTTTCCCCTAGAGGCTTGTTGGAGAAAAGGAAACTGAAGCAATCTAGAATCCTCTCAACAACATGCTATGTATATGAGTCTGGTTAGGCTAAGTGAGAATGGCTGGGCACAGCTCCCAAGTGCTTTGCTACATGATTTGGTCCCTGCAGAACCCCCCAGGTTCTGTCCAGTTCTAGTGAATCGGTAGCAGAAATTTTGAGTAGTTCAGAGGACCAGCAAATACCACCTCTGACTGTCCCTGTCCCTATCTATTCTCTGCCTGGGCTTTCCTTGGTGCTTTTTGCTATTTGCATTTCTTCTTTTTGGAATCAAGACTGGCTGAACAAGGATCACCAACCACGCTGGAAGCATCCCTTTGGGTGACTCTTCTTCCCCTCCTTCTCCTCCTTGGGTGTGCACACCATCCTCCCGGCCCTGCCATGGCTTCCAGTTGCTAGAGGAGGGGGAGGGGAGATGGGTTGCCCAAAGAAACACTTCCAGCAGCGGTTGGCGACCCTTGTTCAGCTAGTCTGGATTCCAAAAGGGGTTGCTACCAAGTTCTGCGACCCATGCTAAATCACCATGACCAGTTCTCCCAAATAGGTGCGAACTGGTTGTATAGCACCTCTGATTTGCCTTCAGAAGTTGTGGATGCTCCATCAGTGGAGCAGAGGTGGTATTCAGTAGGTTCTGACCAATTCTGGAGAACCAGTAGCAGAAATTTTGAGTAGTTCAGAGAACCGGCAAACACCACCTCTGACTGTCACTGCCCCTATCTATTCTCTGCCTCCCAAGTCCCAGCTGATCAGCTGGGTCTTCTTTTTTTGCCCTGCATAGAAGAATGGAGCTGTAAAGCAGGTGAGTGGGGTGGGGAGGGAAGGGGGTTTTGCAGTAACCTTCCCCTGCCATGCCATCAAGCCATCCCACGCCCACCAAGCCACACTCACAGAACCAGTAGTAAAAAAAAAAATGAATCCCACCACTGCATTGGGACTTCTTCAACTGAGATCAGATATAACTTAATGCTTCCAGTTGGAACACTCATTGGGAGTCCTGCTAGACCTTTTAGAAATGGCTTATGATATCACAAAGGTAAGCTTGTTGTGTGATAACTCCTGATCAAGATCAATTTTCTCTCCAGGTCTTACTTGGTGCTTCATGGTTTTCTATCTTGTCTGCAGGAGGCAAAAGAATATTTTAAATGCATATTATCTATTCGTTTCTTTGTCTGGTTTTGTCAATTTCCTTTTTTTATACAATACGGTTATTTTGAATGGAAATGGAAACAGCCAAAAGGAAAATATAAACAAACAAAATCTTTTGGCCATTCCCCAATTTATATAAACCAATGGAAAAACTGAATATCCAATTCTAAAATAGCACTAAATCATTAACAAACAAAAAATAATTTGAAACCTGATTCAGTTGCAAGAAAAAAAAAAAGCTACTTATTAGCAGTTGATCCAAATGAAAAATATATTAACTTTATATGTTATCCCAGCAGACATAAAATTTACACACATTTTTTATCAGATTAGTGATATCCTCAATGTTGAAAACTGATTTTGTGTGAATTGATTAATTGATTGAATATACTGTATGCTATCAAGTCAGTGTCTACTCTTAGCAATCTCATAGATAGATTTTTCTCTATGACAATCTGTCCCTAACCACTCTTTCAGGTCTTAGAACAGTGTATCCATAACCCCTGAAGACCCAAAGTTAGATTTCAGGAAAAATGCAACTCTTTCTGTGTTATAATCTGTTCCATAAACTGATTTGGTTGAAGGAAGATGCTTTTGAGAAGGGATGTTCTTTGTTCTATCTCCCTGACTGCCAGAACCATCACTGCCATTGATGAGAGATTAAGGCAATTCTTACAAGGATTCTAAGTGCTACATGGGCCAGGGTGGCTGTGATCTGGACACAGCTCTCTGCTCCATTTCTGCATTCATGATGTAGAAAAGGATGACCTATATATTGTTGAGAAGGCACTGGTGAAAGCCAAGGAGATACTGGTCCACTGAGATAAACCATAAGGGAGTAAGAGAGCTTATTGGTGGAGGATGCATGGAAGAACAATCCCATCCTTGTGAGATTCAAAACAAATGAACCCAAATAATTTATAACCTTCCTACTGTATTTTCCAGAAAATACGACCTACCCTGAAAATAAGCCCTAGCCATTTTTTCGGGGTGTTAAAAGAAAATAAGACCTGGTCCTATTTCAGGGAAACCCGATAGTAGAAAAATTCTTTGTAGAAATTCAATAAAAATATAAATTTAGTAAATACATTAATCAGATAAATAACTGGGTATGGTATGCATAAAGACAACTTTTTTGCATACAAGTTGATGTTAAAATTTTTAAATACTATTTCTGTTCTCCCCCATTAAATGAATTTCTAAGTAATTTTTAAAAATTTACCTCAATTCAGGTATATTTTAAAATAGAATGTATTAAAGGCTTAAATTGTACTAACTGTAAGGATTAAGACGTAAGAATCAATAGAGATAAAAGAAATGAACTCATGCCGGAATTCCAGATCCTTATTTTGTTTTCTTTTACTGTCCCTTTTCTTTTGTCATGATAAGCTGTAATTGGAGCCATTTACAAGCTTAGTAAAATAAATAAATGATAAATTTTCTGATAAAATTTATCATTTTATGATAAATGATATATTATGATAAATGATATATCATATCATTTATCATGATAAATGATAAAGCTTTCAAGCAGCACTAAGCTCTTATTGTCATGCTTTTTGTTCCATCATAAAAAGAAGGACCAAGCATGTATGTAGGAAATCTTGTTGCCCACATTTACTTGGAGGTGTCTGACAGAATGACAGCATCTAATATGAATTAAATTCTCACAGTACAGTAACAGCTTCCATTATAGATATTTTATTTAGGGCTGCTTATCAACAAAATAAATGTATAACGTCATTTCATTTCTACTTTATTACCAAATTCTGTAATGGACAGAATTTTGCATGTAGATGAACAAATGTTTTTCACTATTTGAGGTTCAAGAGCAATAATGAAAGTGACCTGGAAGATAAAAGAACTGATTTTTTTTTCCAATATAATGTGAATTTTTATTGAATTAGGAATTTTCTGTCATGTAGGATTAGTATCAGGTCACATTAACTTTCATTTTTACTAATGTACAGTGAAATGTGCTAATATGACTGTACATGAATATGAAGAAAATGAAGATTGGTTTTACTCTAAATATGCCAATGTATAAAGTTTTCAACAATATATTTTCAATAATACTTAGGTGTAAGGAACCATATTTTCAACTGATGTGTACAAAATATAGCTGGCTTATTAATAGTGGGACATTCAAATGTGAAGGAAAAACACCAAACTCTTTTTTAAATTATTTTTGTGCATCTAATAATAGATCTTTTTTTATTCTTATCATTTCAAATAAATAGAACAGTTAATGTGAGAATAAGATGGCATTAATTTGGCCAATCAACCAGCTATGACATGCATACATAATAAAGGTGGGGTTGAGCAGCTCTTTCTTAGTTTTAGTAGATGGTAGTCATTCAATGGTTTTAGAATATGTCCAGCATTTTCTTCCAACCCAGCTCCCTCCAAAATGGCACAAATGGTGTGAGTAGAGTCCCACATTTATGGCTTTTGCATGGGACTGTATTATTTTGCTCTTTAGGCTATGCATTAAAGCATTTCTACTATAAGTACACTATTTGACCGGCTTCTTTTGTCATTCATATTTAGGTCACCATAAGTTGTGCAATGATGCAAGTTTATAAATGCCAATATAGATTTTAAAGATAGAGTTTTCACATTTGTTGCTGTGGTTATTGCTTATCATGTTAAGCTTATTTTAGGATCCACACTATAAACTTCATGTGTAAGAATAGAACAGAATAGAATATCAGAGTTGGAAGGGACCTTGGAGGTCTTCTAGTCCAACCCCCTGCTTAGGTAGGAAACCCTATACCATTTCAGGCAAATGGTTATCCAATCTTTTCTTAAAAACTTCCAGTATTGGAGCATTCATAACTTCTGGAGGCAGGTTGATCCATTAATTAATTGTCTGTCAGGAAATGTCTCCTTGGTTCTAGGTTGCTTTGTCTTTGATTAGTTTCTACCCATTGCTTCTTGTCCTGTCCTCTGATGCTTTGAAAAGTAAATTGACCCCCTTGTCTTTGTGGCAGGCCCTGAAATATTGGAATACTGCTATCATGTCACCCCTAAAATAAAGGTAAAGGTTTCTCTGTCAGTTATGTCTCACTCTAGGACACGGTGCTTATCTCCATTTCTTGGCTGAAGGAGCCCGTGTTGTCTGAAGACAATGGTTATAGGTATTCCATCTCAAAGTGTGAGAAGCAGCAACATTCACAATAGTTCATCAACTATGCCATCAAAAAGTGGCATACTCAAAAGGGTAATGTAAAACCCATTTGTTTTACATATGACAAATATAAAAGGCTTTGGACCTTCCCCCACCCCCATTCTACTGCATGTGCAACTGTATATATTGTTGACCGTTAATCAGAATAATCTGAATGTGCTTCCTTTAAATAACTTAGGTTTTGAGAAGAACAGAAATGAACTATATTTTTAGTTAGACAAGATTAGACTTTTCCTGGCAGTAGTGAAATCTTGCTTATTTGTGGAGAAAATATGAACTCTACTTTGTGTTAATGACTTAATTTGATTAAGGCCTATAGTTCTGAATTTCCAGTAGAATCCCTGTGAGGTGCCGAGGTCTGCCACCAGAATATCCCTGATTAAAAAGGCCGAGGCTTCCAATTTTAGCCTACTGCTCTCTATCATTAATAGCATGTTATCTTTCTCTTCAGACTGATTTTTAATTTTTATATTTGTAATTATAAATGATTTACAGGGACATTCATTGCACAAACTGTCTGGAATCATTAAATTCTCCTAGGTTGAATAACCTAATAGTCACCTGGAATTAACCACCTTGGAAAAATTATCTAACTGAATTTTCTGCTGCCTTATGAGTCCGGACCTCTCATTTTCTCTCTCATGTCTACAGTCTCTAATGAGAAAGAAATTAATTGATTAGAGGTAATTAGCCACATCTAAAGGGTGCACACTAATTACAGGAAACTATATGTCTTCTATAGTTAGTGTCAGTAAATGTTTCCGGAATGTTTTTTTCAAGCACTTTTCGCTGACTTTAAATGCTACCTTAAAAATTAACTTGCTCTTTCCCATACTCAATACATTTCATACAAGATGGGCTGTAGTTCCCATAATTCCTACCCAGCTTAGTGAACATTTATGTTGTCTAGGATGGGAACACTTCTAGTCCAGTATACCTTTAGACTTGATCTTTCCTTTGACAATGGCTAGTCAACTAGTTTTTCTTATCTCTCTACTTGAATTACACAAGTTTGCAAACTCATAAGTCTTGCATGTCTCTGCTTTACGCTCCACTGAAGGAACTGAAAGTCCAGGCTAGGGAATTGGTCATCGTAAAGAAAATCTATTTTTGTGGCCACTAGGAGTTAACTGCTAGTTTGGTAGCACATAATCAATCAATGCACATACTAATGAGGCAAGAAGAAAACATTTATCTGATGTGAAATCTTCTATTATAGGCACTGTACATTATTTTATCATGTCCCTCTGTTTATTGCTGCTTTGGTACCATCTACTACTTATCACCTGATTTCATACCTGAAATTCACATCTGCCATTATACATAGTGAAGCATGATGGAATTTATATATCTCAAAGATGCTCCTGGCTGCTCTTGGCTTACAAGGAAAACACCACTTTAACAACAGCACAACCACAGACAACTTATGGCTGTTTTGCTTATGGGTTAGGGAGCAAATAAAGAAAACATCTCTGAGCCATGATTACTGAAAGTGAGGAAAGATTATTTAGTTACATTTATTATAACTACCTTCTCCCATTGTCTCCCGCAGACCCCTGCTCTTCCTTTACTTCTTATCAGCATGCAGCAGTATCATGAGGAAATGATTTCAAGTTGAATTTGTGAGAAGAAAGTAGTGTCTTACCAGATTGTATTTAAATGGTAGCACATATGATGGACATTTTTTTGAATGCTGAGCATAGCAATTGTCTGGCTAAGGGTAAAGGTTCCTGAAATCAGCTTTCATTTTTCTCTCTACTCCTCACTTTAGGAAGACAATTATGTTTCACTGACATTTGCTATTTTCTTTCTCTTTTTTCCATTTCTCTCTTCTCCCTAAAGGCCATTCCCATTACATATATCCAAGTAATTCCCAACAAAGTATTAGTCACATCAAAATACTGTGTTTGGCTTCTTTTAAATTTTGTTTATTTAGTACATTAAAAAAAAACCACCCTGTTTGTGTTTTGTCCTGTGTGATTCCTTTGGCACTCATTAATGAGAGTGAATTAATATCTGGAGTGAAGCATCATCCTAATTTATATTCCATTTCGAATTATTGTGAATTACATTTCTCCCGCATTCCACTTGGCATATTACAGGAACTTTATAAAACAAAGTTACATTATTAAGAAAAAAATTGGATAGAGATCATTTTGTTTTTTTAAATGAAAGTGTACTACAGTATATAAAATGGGAATTCAAGCTTACTTAGGATCACCCAGAGTGATTTGCAATAAATACAGAACAGATATTCCCAATATCCCTCCCCTCCCTCTAAAAATCACTTGTAGCACTAGAATTCATAATGGGCCATAGATGGCTTTTAAACATTTTATCTTATTATTTTCATCCAGAAATGTTTGTTAATGTTGGTATCATGGCTATGTGAAAAATTGTGTTCTGGCATTGACTACAATTGCTCGGGATTAATGGCATAGGAGTGCCACATTTTAAAGCAAACACATCTAGCTCTCATCTTCTGAGATACTGTGCAAATCACACATTGTTATCCCTCATTTTGTGTTATGCTTCTCAGGTTGCAATACGACACAACTGCATGGAAATATTAAATAGGATAAATATGTACAAAATGTGTATTATATGATAAAATATATATAGACATATGTGATTTGGGAAAGGTTTGTTAAAAATAATGCTGAGAGTATGTTTATAATTTGTGGTGCTATACAGGTGCATTATGGGCTGTATATTTTCAGAATGCTTTGTACTGTTTTGGGTTATGTCCTGCCCAATGCTATATGCATACCCTGACACACTGGCCTGGAATTAAATTAGATTGAACGTGTTGTAATGAAGCATATAGTAAGCTAATGCAGACCAGAAATATACTGAACCAGACAATGCAGCAGTATATCTTATCATCAAGGACTATTCTGGTTGAATTAGAGTTACCAGATATGTCCCATTGTCCAGCAGGCACAGTCCTAAAGTCAAATATTGCTTTATGTTTCTATTCTCACAGATACACCTAGTGATGCTAATTCTGTGTGCAATATATGAAGTGACAAAACCATTCAGCCTTTTGTTTCTAAAAACAAAAGACCAGAACACATTCTCTCTGGCAGCCATACATACATACATACATACATACATACATACATACATACATACATACACATATATGTGCTGTTCAGCTTCCTTCGGGTATTATCCCACGTCATTAGAGTTGTGCTTTTAAAGTTGTAGCAACGTTTCAGCAGAATCTCATCTGTCATCATCAGTTTGTATTAATGAGTCAGGCTATTCACATCCGTTAGTTTTACATTTGGACTAGCCTAACTGCATGTGCCATCCGCATGGTTTTTTCCTTTATCCCCGATTGCGTTGGGAGTCTTGGTCCTTGGGAGTTAATTGGACTTGGAGTTTGCTTGATTGTGTGTTCTGTTTCTTCTGATTGCCTTCAAAACAGACAAAAAATAGCAGCCATCCTTAGAAACCCAAAGAAAAAATTGACCCAGAAAACCAAGGCATATACGAAGTCCCTGTACATCATGACTGGCCACATAACTTTGGACAGACTCAATAGAAGAATAAGACCCGCTCTCGACAATGAGAACTACTAAGAACTGCAGGTAAGAATAGATATGACGACCCAGTCCTCACCCTCAACTAGTCCACACAAGTGAAAGCCACAGGTCACAACATCAACTTCAATTGGCACCAAAACCCTAGCCACTATGAAAACCCCAGCCCACAGAATTCATCAGAGAAGCCATAGAGATTGAAAAAGGACCTGAAAGCATGAATAGAAGAGATTGGATTCCAACCAGACTGTCAATCATTGGAAAGCCTGCACTCTCAAATAGAACAGATCTCCACACCAACACAGCCAGGCAATACACCTTGTGCACAAACAGACTCCCTCTGGATACCTCCAAGCTCAAACACACCCCAACCAGACACCCAGATGAAAACAAGCTTCCTAATAGATAACACGCTGTCCTTTTTACACCGAGCCAAGCTGCACTGAAAGGCCCTCCAATACAGGAACAGAGTTGTTGCCAGCAAATCAAAGCCACAAACAAAAACAAAGCCATAAACAAATTCTGAAAACAGGAAGAAGGTGTTTGCCTGCTTGGTGGTTCATCCAGCGGGTTACTTATTCTTCTATTGGTCTGTCCAATGTAGTGGCCGGGCCATTGAAGCACAGGGATTCGTATATGCCTTGTTTTCCAGAGTTTAATTTTGTCTTGAGGTTTCTAAGGATGGCTGCTATTTTTTGTCTGTTTTGAAGGCAGTCTTGATGTGATTCCTTCTGTATGTATCTTACTGATTTTTGTCTGTAGTATCTCTTATGTGGGCAGGACAGCTGTTGCCATAGGTTTGTTCATCTTGGGTCTCCTATTAATGTCTTAGTGCTGTTTTTCATGGATTAAGCTGCGTGAATTTGTTTTTTGTGGAAGCGTTAAGCTGCAGTACTTAGTCAGGGGGCTTCAATCTTTATGTGTATGTCTTGTCTGGCCAGGCATTTGGTTCTGGTGATTAGTGTTTTGGCCACGGAGTTATATCTGTGCCTGGGTGGTGGTGGATTGGGTATTGAGGTAGCAGTTGTGTGTGTTTTCTTCTGTATACGGTGTGTCCGGAGTGTGCCAACTGTTTCTTTTGTAGATTAGTAATCTAGGAATGGTAGTTGTTTTGTTTATTCCATTTCCCATGGTAAACTTGATTTTGGGGTGTCGTGCTGTTTTAGGTGGGTTAGGAATTGTTTTAGATTTTCTTTTCCATGGGGGCCAAATCAACAAATGTGTCATCGATTGTATCTTAGCCATAAGTTTGGGTTTTGTGGGTGGTCATTAGCAGGCTCTGGATTCGAATTCTTCCATGAACAGGTTGCAATGACGGTGGCAGTGTATAATCCCATAGGGGCTCCTTCCATTTGCTTGTATCTTTGTCCTTTGTTATATGAAATATGTTTGGTAGCAAGGTTTGTTATTCTAACATGATAGGTGTTTGCTGTTGGTATTTATTTTTGAAGATTTTAGAGTTTCTTTGTATCGCGACTCTGAGTAATAGTGAACCACGTCGAAACTACAAGCAGATTTCTTTGTTCCACGTGTAGAAACTTTGATCATTTCCAAGAAGTGGTATGAGTTTTGTATAATGAACGCTGCGGTTTAGGCATGGGCTGAGTTGTTTTTGCTAAGTGTTTAGCTAGGTTTTGTTACTTGGCTCCTTTGGAGCTGACTATGGTCTGGAGGTGTGCCTTCTTTGTGTATTTTTGGGAGGCCGAATTTTTTAGGAGGCTATAGTTTGGGCATCTGGAAGATTCTTCTCTTGGATGATCATTCTGTGGATTTCCTTGCTTATGTGGCTTGGTTATAATTTTCTTCTGTTTAATTTTCTAGATATGGGTTGGGTTGTGTGTGTAAGTGTGGTCTTGGGGTAGGTCCTGTCAATGTTTGTTTCGTAGTCTTTTCTTTCCATTACTACTGTGGCTTCCCTTGGCCTGCTGGGAGTAATGATTATGCTGTTCATCATTTTTTTAGGGTTTGGTGCGCTTGAATTCTTCTTGGGCAAGTTGCTTTTGGTGTTTGCTTGAAAGAATGTTGTCAACCTGGTGTCCTTATTCTGTCAGCTCAGTGTAATTTAAATTTAGTTAGGCTGGATTATCACTGCAACATATGGATTCTGTGGGGAATTTTTTGTTTGGTGCTATGGACATAATTGAATCCTTTGGTTAGGACATCTGTTTCTGTTTTGGGTGAGTTCTCTGTTGGAAACGTGTATATACTAATTGTTTCAGGTGTTGTTGTGAGTTGTTGGGGGCTTTCTTGTCATGTTCCAATTTCTTTAGTTTCTTTCAAGAGTTTTTCATTTTTGTAAGTGGTTTCAAGTTTCAAGCTCTCCAAGTTTGTTACAGTTGGTTTTACCTTATCCCAAAGTAGAGGTGGATTTTGCTGCTCAATTCCAGGTGTAGTGCTAGCAATCTTGTGTTTAAACTGATCCAATGGGAATCTCTTACTGTGAAGCTCTTTCTGAGTAGAGCCAATTTCAGTTTTTTTCAGGATAATTTAGTAACTCTGTGCTTGTGATGAAATGTAAATTTGAGCAGGTTGGTGTTTGCATTGTTGTCTACTCTCAGCTGCGTAGGATTTCAGGTCACATAATATTCCTGCTCTTTTAACTTCCAGCTTCTCATAGGTTTTGTTTGTCTGGGCTATTTATTTCCT
Organism: Laticauda laticaudata; assembly: GCA_004320025.1. Classification (NCBI taxonomy): domain Eukaryota; kingdom Metazoa; phylum Chordata; class Lepidosauria; order Squamata; family Elapidae; genus Laticauda; species Laticauda laticaudata. The sequence goes on from BHFT01018246.1 coordinate 16,840, forward strand.
CCCGTAGAGGTCTGAACATTTGTTTCTGTTAAGTTTTCGCGGGTACTAACATGATATCTGTTCAGTTCCCTCCAGGTATTATCTCATGCTCATTGGTAGTTGTGGCTTTTTAAAGTTTAAGCAACGTTTCGGCAGAATCTCATCTGCCATCATCAGGCTTCTGTATTGAGTTCGTCTGTGAGTCAGGCTATCACAGCCATTTCAGTTTTAAATTTGAGGGCTACCTACTGTTGAGCCAGAATGGTTTTTTCTTCATCCTTGATTGGTTGGGAGTCTTGGTCTGTGTTTATTGGTCTTGGCGTTTGCTTTTTTCTGCTTGATTGGTGTTTCTAGTTTCTTTGTCTTGTTGTTGTGGCTTTGATTGTCTGGCAAAACACTGTTTCTGTTATTGGAGGCTTTCAGTGCAGCTTGGCTTTCGCATAAAGGACAGGCTATTATTCTATAGGAAGCTTAGGTTTCACCTGGTGCCTGGTGCCTGGTGCCTGGTCAAAGCACAAAACGACAGACAGAAGAAACTAGAAACACCAATCCAAGAGAGAACACAGCAAACGCCAAGACCACATAAACACTGCACCAAGATCCCAACCAATCAAGGATGAAGAAAAACCATTCTGGCTCAACATAGGCTAGCCGCCAAAAATTTAAAACTGAAATAGCTGTGATAGCTGACTCACAGACGAACTCAATACAGAAGCCTGATGATGGCAGATGAGATTCTGCCAAAACATTGCTACAACTTTAAAAGGACAACTACAATGACATGGGATAATACCCGAAGGAAGCTGAACAGCTAAGCACATACTGACTCAGGGATGATGTTACCTAGTTGGGTAATGAAATGTCTACAAGCAAACAACCAAGCTCAGAAAGCACTAAGGATTCCATACGTTACTATGTCTGCAAATTTGTCCACAGTGATTGCCTTCTCTTGCAAGATTTTATGAACTTTTTAAAAATATAGCATCTACAAATTAAAAAGAGCTCTTGGTCTTTCTTTGGACATTTTATTTGCTGCCCTCTCATTTCATTATATTTAAAATGGAGAACCCATTTAAAAAAAACACACACACACACACAAATAAAAAACTTTAAAAACATAATCAGTACTGAGACTTTAACTCCCGAACAGTAATAAAGGGTATTACTTGTTTCAGTTCCAGTAGAAATTTATTCTATATGAGCTCCCATTGCAGAGAAAGCAGAGATAACCATTGATATCAACCACAAGAATGAACAGCAGACTAACATGGAGGTTGTCCCATAAAATATTTTGGGATTGAACTGTTCAGGCTTCATACGTGCCAGTTGCAATTTCCAGACTATCTTTAAGAGTCTGTTCACAGCACTATTTAAAACAATGAAAAATGTGAGATTATTAGCACATGTATCACTAAAGCCAAGGTTCTCTTCCATGTAGGGAGATACTTGATTTGTGACAAAAGCTCAAGACAAGAGCAGTCAAACAGGCGTACTCTATCTCCTAAGTAACAATTTTAATGAAGACTAGTAACTGTAGATGGGCCGTGTGAAGTTTGTCTGTCCATCCATCCATCTGCATGATGGCAGAATGGTTAGAATGCAGTAATGCAGGGTAATTCTCTGTTCACTCCAGTTCAATTCTGAGCGGCTCAAGGTTCATTCAGCCTTGCATCCTTCTGAGGTCGGTAAAATGAGGACCCCGATTGTTGGGGGTAGCTGACTCTGTAAACATTTAAGGGGTTTAAAGCGCTGTGATGACGTATATAAGTCTAAGTGCTATTGCTGTTGATGTTCCTTCCATCCATCCATCCACTCACCCACCCACCCACAACCAACCAACCCATTAATATAAGCAAATACATTTCCACCTGCAGCAATTTATGTCAGAAACTTTATTCCATGTACAATTTTTTTTGGGGGGGGGCAGGGTTTCAAGTAAACAAACATAGGATAAAAGTTCCAAATAAATGTATGTTTACTTATTATTTCTGATCAAAGTGAGTTGCCTTTCTCTTTATAACATTATGAACTTCCTGGTGATGTCAGTAAGAATAAGCTCAGCTTCTATAGAGCACAGTATAAAAGCATGGAGATAGTTCTCATATAAAAACAGACTGTATGTGCAGTATTTTCTCTATTCTGCAGGAGAAATACTAATTTGATTGGAAATGGCTGACACATCTGGGGCTTTAAGAAAATGAGTATTAGCCACTTATTCAGTTTGGTAAATCATAACAAAAATTGCATGCACTATAATTCTTAAAAACATTATATGAATTGAAGAAAGAAGAGGTATCTTTGGTGTGTCATAACATCACCATAATAAACACATTTAGTTAATGGAAGATCTATGTCAGAACAGTGTGCACAAAGAAGCTGCAGATATAAAAATCCATTCATGAAGAAAAAATCTGAAGTAACTGGTAAAAAAAACACAAACTGGATTTCTATATTGCAGGAATGAATCATGGTCTCTATCAATTAATACTTTCTCATACTAAGAAGATAAATAATACTATATGACATAGTATTACTGCAACATTTTGTAGCATTTATCATAATTGGATTTTAATGATATTACCAAGACAAACATCTCTGGAACAGTCAAGCTCCATTAAAATCATTTCTGATTGATTGATTATGTTTAGGCTTATAATTTGATTTCATTAAATAGTGTTTCAATTTAGGCCCAGCACCTTTGGTCTATTTTACAGTTGAGTATATAAAAAAGCATCCTGAAATATTATCAAATGCTTCAAGATTGCTGTAGTTAGGATTTTTGTTCATCCTAAATATAACTTCAAGAATTTAATTCATAAGAATTTAAAGTATTGTTTTAAAAGTTCATAAATTTTGTTACATTTTCCCCATTGTTCTTTGGTTCCAAAAACTAATATCTTCCCAATCCAATGTTCTTCAGCTGTATTATATTTGCAGCTTCCAAAAATTTCAATTAAAGACTATGATTGTTTGTAAATTCTGAGAATTGAAGCCTGAAAATGAAGAACTTAGCACAGGCCAGAGAATATGCAAGGACAAAGGTGTTGGAAAGTTTGATTATGTATATGTCCCAAAGAATGTCTTCACCACGGCAGAGCATCATGTTATATGAATGAACCATATTTTTAGTGGTATTTCCCCAAGAATATTATGTAAACCACTCTTTAAAAACTTTTTTAATCACATGCTGCATTTGCTACATGGCATACCTGGGCTGCAAAAATTTAGATACCACTAGTTGGCAGCAGACATAAAGTATTCTTGCATGTCATCCGTAGTTATCCAGGTAAATTATGCATGGGGTTAGGTTTTCCCAATAGAAATCACACATTGTGCCAGGGCCTAGAAGTCATTTTATTTTTCAACTAATATGGGCAGTGCACACTTCCTGTTCTACAAAGACAAACTGTGTCATTTTTCCCAATAAATGCCTGGAATTTTCTCCTCCACTAGGAAAGGACAATGGAATGCTATTGAGACATGGAATGCTATTGTAGCAATCCCTTTCCATGTCTGATATGGTGTATCCTCCCATAAGATGCAGCCAACTGCCTGAAAAAAAAAGCTAGCTCAATCTTTATCATCCATGCAGAATAAAAACTATTACTCCTGAACAACAGCAGCAACTGACACAAAGCATTGAAGGAATACAGTTTTCCAGAATCATCTGAATTCACATAACATTAAACCCATGATTGATTGATTAAACCACAATGCTTCAGTTCCTGCATTATGCTGACCTAAAACCCATGGTTTTCATAACATGATAAGGTGGAATCAAACAACCAAATTGTATCTGGATTCACATAAGCCCATGATTGATCAATTAAAAAACAATGCTTGGGTTCCAATATTTCTCAGCCTGGTGTCTTCAGAAGTATTATGACTACAACTTCATAAATTCCACTTAGTCTCTCCTCATGCTCCAAAGTCATGTGGAGAATGTCAAGTTGGAAAAGGCTGCAATTTATCTTGTTGCAGCCTACAACTTGTATGTGGTATTTCCCCAGTCACATCAGAATTGAATTTTGTCAGAAAATGAATTAAAAGTATTACAGGAAAGGCTCCCCCGACACAGGCATTCACTAATTGTATTAGAAAAGAAAGTATCCAGAGTGATGCCATCTTAATTTCTACTTTTGAGATTTTAAAATCAACATATTTATTGTTCATGGCTTCTGGTCCATAAAGGCAAAAATACGAGAAAAGCTTGTATGCCACATGAAATAGAGTAAATTAACAATCAAGAGCAAAAATCTACAAGTGACAATTTACCTCACAAGATCCCACATCAAGATATTGGCCGGTGCTATAGTCTTTTCTCATAGCAAATAATCAAAGGGGATGTTTACAAAGTTCCCCTTCCCTGCGATACTTTTGTCTTTCATATTATCCATTATCAATACACTTCCTTGTAAGGAGGAAATGAAGATGGAAAATGAGCATCTTTTCTGTTGTTAAGAATTTTCAAAATGGAACACAGATATACATCCCATAAATTACATTTTCAAACAGCGGAAGGCAATCTGGTGCCTTTCAGATGTTTTAACACTGCAACTTCCATTAAAAGAAAATATTAGAATTCGTCTCCAGGAATGCCTGCCCATCTCAGAAGAAAAATTTAGGAAAAAACTATGTAACATATATAGTTTCTTCATTATGAAAATATTGGAGATTTTTGAATAAAAAATATACATCCCAATCCACACATTCTCATCGGTCTGGAAGGGAATGAGTTTCTTTGCAATAACCCTTGGAAATGACAGAATGAATGTCAAAAGCATTATGATCTGTGTAACTTTCTGAGATGAAATCTTAGTTCTGAATAGAGACCTATCACTGAAATCCTGAGCAATGCATTCTGAAGATAGTATTCTTCGTCTGATGTAACTTTATACGATGCTTCTACCACTTCATTATACATGAGATAAAACATTTGAAACATTCTGACATCAAAGAAATCCCTACATGGCAGGGATGAAAGCCAAGCTTTTTATCTACCATTGGTCATGTGGATTGGGGATGAGTTGTATTGCACATGTTTGGTAGACTTTATGTTCTTTGAAATATGGGGTTTGACTATACATGAAAGAGCATTGAATTATTCAACCCTCCACATAGTATGATGTAGTACATATTAAGAAGTAAGGTGAAAGGCTGTTTGTCTTACTCTGTTTCACTCATTAAATCTCACTGATTTTAGTGATAAATCCGAGGTTAGATATTTAGGATTGAAGTGAAAGTATGACAACCTACAGATGGAAAGTGCACTCCCCAAGTTACAATGAATTCATTAAAATATGCATTTAGAAGTGACATCTGTGGCATTCAATGGTATTAACAGAATTACTTTTTGTTAGAAAGTATATACTGGTGCAAAATAATTTTGCTAAAATGACCATTATTCTGGTCATCTATAGACAACTCAGACATAAGTCTCTTATATATTTGCTTTTCAAAAAACATTATAGCTCATCATGATTCTTTGTGAGATCTTCTCCATAATTTGTAGCCTGACTTCCAACAAACATGTTCCAATTATCTAGAATCTCTTGTTTGGTTAACTTTTGATCCTGCAAGGAAAAAAAAAACAGCTGGTTAGAAAAACAGCTATAAATATCTAGTTCTAATTATATAGCTTTAATGTATATCTAAAAACAAGATGTACACAAACACATACATACACACACTCATATAAAATTACTTAGCTCTATGAGAAATGATTATTCAAAAATCATAAACTGCAGACAATTATTTGATGCAGATAAGATGCAACAATACCAACAGCCCCTTTTTAATGTTGCTCTAAAATGCCTTAGTTTGTTTCCATGATGAAAATTTGGCCTGCATAATTCAGTTGTCCTGAGATTGATTATATTCTGCTACTTTTGTAGGTATTTCTGAGTACCTACTTTCCTCTGAGACCTGCAACTGTACCAAAGATTCAGCAGAAGATACTCAGGAAGATCAGTTAGGACTTAGGAGGAGCCTATACACACTATGTTCTATTCTAGTAAATTTTGTGCCTCTTTGTTTTAAAAATCCACTCTGGTATAAGGACTTGGATTGGTATTTATTCATACTTTTCTCAAAATCCTTTTATTTGCAAAGCCTATTATGGGAGCTTCAATACTTCAGGCCAAATAAAAAGAACAATTTACAAAAAGAGGTGTCAATAGGCATTTGTTTGCAAACATACCAAAACATTTGGGAAAATAAATTATTGGTGTGAAAAAGATAATCTAAACCTTGCTTCCTTGATTTAAAGAAAACACTTATAAATTTTAACCTATACCAGAAGCGATATTTGGGGTAGAACAAATGTTAAAAATCCACATTAGATTTACAGTTTTAAAGTTTTTTTTTGACAGTCATACTTTTTTCAAGCATTTTCTGAAAGATTAGCTAATGACATCAAGGTATTCATTCAAAGGATACATTTTTAATGAACATTTTACCAGAATTATTAAATCGTAAATTTCTGGTTGGGCAAAGTAGAATCGAACCAATAAGCTAACATGACACTTGCGTGTGCGGAGGGGGGGAGGCGGCTAAATACCTTATCTGCATCTGATTCATAAACTAAATGCCTTGCTTCAGCTTGTGCATGATCATAATCTTTTGGAAGAATCCAGTGTCGAATCTCTTCTTTATCCATCTTTCCATCCTTGTTTAGATCTCGAAAATCTGCAAACTGTTCCCGTTCTGTTACCACCCAATCTGGTTCAGGTCCCCCATCTTCATGTGCAAACATGTCAGCTGGAAACAAGAAATAATATGTAAAACTCAGGTTTTTGTACTAGAGGAAAAATGCATCCTATCTTGATTGATTGATTGATTGATTGACTGAATGACTGACTGACAGATTGACTGACTATATATCTATGCTGGCATATTTCCCAATAAGTCATGATGATACAAAATCAAATGCATTATATGGTCACCCAAAATATTAATATGAAAATTCAACTAATAAAACCACATAAATCATGACTTCCAATGAAGCTTATGTAAACAGGTGCCCAATGATTAAAATTAAATAGATGTATAAGAATATGAGATAGGCTAAAGGTAATTTCAGGCTTTTTTAAATGTTTCCCTTTCCTTCCTTCTTCATATCACTGAATCCAAACTTTTTACAATAGATTTATTCATTGGGGGGGGGGAATCATACTCTGCAAAAGAAGGAAAAACACCAATCAACCTGAACTTGAAGAATTAGTGACAGTAAAACTCACAGAAACCAACATTAATAAAGAAAAGAACAAACTGGAAAATCATATGAATTGTATGTAGTCAACTTATGGTAAATGCCATAAGTTGGCTATACAGAAGTTGGCTACATAAAAGTGGTCCATGCAATTACATCTCCCAACATAATTTTCTATCATTTCCTTTTCTCATGGTTTAGTGCTACATCTTCATTAATACTGGCTGTAATTTGCAGGAATTGGATTCGGCTCATAAAATGGGAGAAAATTTAATTATAGCCAGTTAAAAATTCAAGAGTTAGAACTTCTGCTAGCATCAGATAGGAGCATTGGAGGGCAGGGAGGGGGAAGAGACTTCAGTGTAATAAGCTTTGCATATCCTCTTATGTTATTTGCATGGTGGCTTCACACTCCTTTTATCATCATGAAGCATTTTACTGCTCTTGAATTGGTAATATTACTGTTACTTGAAGGACAACCTAGAAATCCATGTATATGCTTCAATATTTCACACATTCTGCAAATCACATTTCTCCTTACTTACTGCTCTGATGTATAATCATATCTATAGCTAACAAAATAAAATGGGCTTCATCGTTATTTAAGTCATAAGGTAACATGCAAGATAAGGGAAGAATGTCATTTAATATATAATTTTAAATGCATTTGTTTAGAGATTATTTTTTTTCTGCACAGTATATTCAAATATAAAATAGTTCTTGGACTATTAGATAAATTCACTGAATGAAGACAGCCAGGGGAATAATTTTTTAAATTATAATCACACCTTCATGATTTTACTTCTTTCCATATTATTGACCATGGCCATATTATTTGGGAACTGCTTCACAACATTGTCAAGACATTCTAATAGAAAATGGGAATGATTGCCTTAGCCAAAAAGATCTAAAAATACAAGATTATTTTGCCAGTATATTATTCATTCAACACAGAACACCCACAATTAAAATCATCATTCTATTAAGAGTAAGGACAGCTTTTATCCATTGATAAAATTGATTACTTTCATTTGCATGCTGCTGCTGTGTTACAAATGACTTATATTTCCTGTTTTGTTTTGGTCTTGTTTTGTTGGCTTGCATGTAATGGTTAACTGAATGATACTATGGGGAAGTGCAGATGGCAGATCTGCTTCTTAATAGTACTTCGTAGTACTATTAATACAAGAAATCCCACAAGGATATAAGCTAGACTGAGATTTCAAAAGATTCCAGAGGAAGACAATGGAGAAGCACTTCGTTGTTGGTGGACATATAGCTATGAATCCTGAACTCCCTCCAAAGGGAGTCTTTATTTCGTTTTTTACTTCAATTTTTAAAAAATGTATTCTACTACCTGAAAAACATTGAAATAGAGGCAACTCCTTCCCTCCTAACTTTTTTCATATCTGACAAAGGATGAATAATGAGAATTGCCTATATTACATATTATATTCTGTGCATGCTAAAAGGTAGCCTATGTCCAATTATTCCCCAGATGGTGGCTACAACTGGAATTACAGTACAGGTAGTCTCCACAGTTCATGTAATGAATGTTCAAAGTTGCAATGGCACTAAAAAAATTACTTATGGCCATTTTCCACACTTACAACCATTGCAACTTCTCTGTGGTCACATTATAATTCAGATGCTTGGCAACTGACTATATTTAATCCCGGGTTGTGTTATCACCTTTTGCAAATTTCTGACAAGCAAAGGCAATGGGGAAGCCATATTCAGTTAACAACCCTGATACTAGCGTAATAAAATGGGGTGAAACTCAATGAACAAATGTTTCACTTAGCAACAGAAATTTGGGGCTCAATAGTGGTCATAATTCGGGGACTACCTGCACTGCCCACTTTATGCGTGCTGCACATATAAAACAAATAGAGTTCTGATTGTGCTGCCATGGTTGCCCTTTTCTGTTTTCCTACCACATACTACTGCTTCCCAAATATTAAAAGATTTTATTCTCTGTTCTCACCACATCTTCAAAACTCTCTGTTGGTATATTTCTACTTTGGTTTATGCTACAAAACCAGTGCTACTTCTGTAGGCTTATTTACCAGCCTTGATATTGATTTATCTTCTTGCATCTTTTAAAAAACAACTTAAAAAAAATAAAATGGAAGAATGCTGATCCCTTGTCTTACCTACTGAATATTTTCTAAGAGAAAAGTTGGAAGAATCACTCTTTCCTGTTACACAATCCAACCACTTTCTTTTATGCTGCGTTTAGAAGTCTGACTAGAAAAACAGCCTAGAGCAACTCTGCGTTTTCTTTCTGCCAGACAAAGTCTCTGTGGATAACATCAGAATCAAACAAGCTGAAGGAATAGAAAGCACCAGGAATTTTAGAGAAACAACAGTCAGCTATGTGGAACTTAGTGGTTGTTAGTGAGGCTTTATATATCCATTCATAGGAAGTACCTCTTCATTAACTCTCTTTTTCATTTCTTTGCCCTGAGTACTAAGTACTCCAAAGAGGAACCAATGTTGCTTTGAAAAAGCAGGAAGACTTAGAAATCAAACAACATTTGGAAAAATGTGTTAGGAAAATGAAGGCTCAGAAAGAACTAAGATGTGCCACAAATGTCAAAAATAATAATAAAAAGTTTTTTTCAAAATGTAAAAAAAACCAAGAAAAAAGTGAATCACACTTGTTAATGAATCTGGTTTTCCCAGTTGACTATGATTGTCGGAAACCAAATGAGAAGGAAATAAACCATGATCATTTGACTGCAATAGTAAATGTTGTAATTTTAAGGATGGATGTTAAGTCATTTTTTCTGAGGCTGTTGTAACTTTAAACTATCGTTAAACAAATGGTCATGAGTCAGGACTACCTGTAGTTTTCCTATAATTCTGAATTATCTAATAAGTAAGGTGATAGTAACAATCTTTTCCATAAACTGATACTAGTAATAGGATCCAATACTGATGCATAATCAACAAAATCACTTGAGCTCTTATTTCCAATTTCTATATACATAAAATACAATTTGAGACTTTTCCCCACAAAAATGTTATACAATATTAGGCTTGCATCTAGATTTCAGGTAGATTCTAAGAAAGAACACAATTGATACCCAATACTTACAGCCAGAATGTGTAATCTCATAAACAATCTATGTGCAGTTTCTAACTGGGGAGAAGACTACTCAAACTGGCTATAAGAAATCATATTTATTTTACAGGATTTTTTTATGACAATCAATATGGATTTATATCTAAAAAACAACTGCAAGGTAATATTAGAAATGTTTTGAATATTGTGGGCAACCTTTGAGCAACATCTACAAAAATTTATAGAATAAATTCAATTTATAGAATAAATTGTTTAAAGTATTGATATCTCACAAAGCATGAATGATTAAAAGTATACTCAAAATATATATATATATATATTTTAGTAATATTAGGATATGGATTGATAATATGAATTGTTATGCAATATAACTGTAATTGACACTACAAAATGAATGCACAAAACTGATGAATCAACCGACACACCGGAAGTATATATGAGAATAGATGTTTTTAATGTTATGTATGTTATGTGTGTTTGTAGAAAATTAATAAAATTCTTTAAAAAAAAAAAACAATCTACATTGATATTCCAAATGCAGATAAAGCCTTTGATAATTTGAATTTTTGTTTGTTTGTTTACAGTTCTGAAACATACGAAAATAGATAATTTTATTGAAGATGTAAGATTGATTTATCTTTCTCAGAAAGCACACATAATTGTTAATGGAGAATAAAAAAAACCTTGTGAGATTAAAAAAACTGATAATGAACATATAATTCCGTATGTATGTATGTATGTATGTATGTATGCTGAAATTTGAAACATATGAAAAACAGGTTAAAGAATGTACAATAAAGCAGGTCAAGACTTTTGGTTATAATATTCAGATGGATCGATGAGAAAATATATGGTTAAAAGTTGTAATTTATACTGTGTTTTGCTCATTTAATACAAAGAGAATTTGTATTAAATGATATATCATTGGTACATGACACCAGAAAAATAATGTAATATATATAAAAGCACTTCAAATGTATGATGGAAATGTGATCATGAAGACACATTTTATCATGTTTGGTGGACATGAATAAAAGATAAATGAACTAGATTCAAATGCAAACTTTGATATAGATCATGTTAAAAACCACTATTCAATTGAAGTAAGAATTTAGGACGAATAGGAGAATAGTTAGAAAAATGTCATGGGAGATTATTACAGTATATGGTTAGTGTGATGAGATTACTATATGTACCAAGACAGAAAGATTCAGCATTGTCCATAATGGAGGAATGATTGGTAAAGTTGACATATTTTGCTGAAATGGATAAATTGGTTTCTTTGATTAGAGAAAAGAATATCTACAATTATTGGTGAGTAGAAGTATCTTACAGACATTTGCATATGCAAAAACACTTACATATGCAATGCAAGAAATTATAAAACTGAGTTTGTGATTTATGGCTTTGAGGATTAAAGTGAATAGATTATAGAAAGGAGAAATACAATTCTTTATATATTTTCCTTCTTTCTATTTTTATTCATTTTTTTCTTTTCTTGAACTTTTTTCTTTTTCTTTTTTTCTTCCTTATATATTACTTTGTATTAGATTTCACTTTAAAAGTTTCAGTAAAAATCATATATTTATACAAAAATAAACTATATTTATAACAAATAGTAGAATTTTCCATGATATGGCATACCAATGTATTCATCCTGATCCACAAAACCATCTTCATTTTTGTCTATATCCTCCAGTGTTTCCTGTTGCAATAAGAGGAAAAAAGCTGTCAGTATAAAGATGCCTAGTTTTTTCTACAAACTGCTTATAAATCTTTCATTTCCAGCTGTCCTTTTACATCAGCATCTCCCAATGTGAAGCCCTCCAGTGGTCTTGGACTTCCATAATTTTCAGCCAGCTTGGCCTATTGAGTGGTTGCTAGGAATTATGAGAGTTGACATCTATAATACTTGGAAAGGAATAGTCTGGGAAAAGCTGTTTATACCAAGAGCAATAAAGCCTTTTTTTAATAAAACATACAATAAACATGTTATATTATCTAAATATTTTCCTGAACATACATGCAAGGTATGTTTTACCTTAGAATCTTCTTTATGCACAGGAATTGGCTATAGGGACTTCTGTAATATTTATCATATAAATGAACATCTCTAAATTTCATAAGTTGCTTAATCAGTTGAATATCAGGTCATTTCTAAGCCTCAGAAAGAACAGTAAGCCTGTGGTTCAGTACATACTGTAGGAAGAGCTCAAGCCCAAATCTCAGTATCTCCCCCCCACCCACCCACCCCAAAAAAGACTGGGAGTCAGGGAATTTTGGAAGCTATAGTCAACAGTTGGATGATATCAGGCTGGAGAAAGCTGGTCTTGACATCACTTAGTTAGGCCAATGGCTGCCTAGCTTGACATCACACACTGGAATGGTTTTTATTTCAGTAGTTTTCAATCTGTGGTCCATAGATCTCTGGGGCGCTGTGATGTCATCACAGGGGTCTGTGAAGGCTTGAAGAAATGTTATTATTTAAATCTTGAGTTAAGTCTTCGTGGTCTGGGGCCCTGGTCCATGGTCACAGAAGGTATTTAAGGGAATTTGTGGGGAAGAAATAGTTGAGAACCACTAGTTTATTTGATTTTGTTAAATATAATAGTGTGAAACTAGCCAACTGTTTAATCGTTATTAATTGAATAAGCTACAAATGATGCTTAACATATGTGAATTATACCACAATAAGGCAATGCCAATGTTTCTTGTGAAGTAAAATTATGCCATAGCAAGCAGCCACACCCTGATTTCTACAGCTAATTTGAAGGATCGTGAGCTTTGTAGGTCTGTAATGTATCAAAGACAGGAGACAAAGGGTTGGCCATTGATAAGTATAGACAAAACACAAAGTTTGCATTTTATGACTTTCAATNCACCCTGATTTCTACAGCTAATTTGAAGGATTGTGAGCTTTGTAGGTCTGTAATGTATCAAAGACAGGAGACAAAGGGTTGGCCATTGATAAGTGTAGACAAAACACAAAGTTTGCATTTTATGACTTTCAATGGATGCCACTTTTAAAACATTTAACGCAAGTGTTTTTTCTCAGTGTTGTTGCTTTAGTATGGGATAAAATCAAGGATTTGTTGAATACTTCAACAATGCAATGTTCAAGACAAAATGGGCCCATGTCTATGATCTGTTTGCCACCTTGCTACCAATCAAACTTTAGAAAGAATTAATCAACATACAACAGGGTTCACCAAAATTTGGGAGAGAGGCTACTTTTTAGCAGCCTAATTCCTAAAAGCAGCTTTTCTTCTGGATGAGAAGAATAGTAATTACTGTCTCTAGGAAACCCTGCTTTGAAAGATGAGGAAGTCATTTTTAAACTGATGTCATAAAGAGAAGTCCAAAGGAATAAAGGTGGCTATGCCATAGCTTACGAGAACAACAATGTCTTTCATGTGCTCAAACTCCTCTGGGTGAAGGAAAGCGGTGAATTCCTCACGAGTTGCTTCTGAATCACCATCCAGATCAGCTTGTTTGAATCTTCTTTCATCTCTGGGCAGCATTTTCTTAAAATTGTGTTGCTCTGTGACATCTTGGAACTCTTTGGAATGCTCTATAGAAAAAAGAAATTATTAGAATATAAAATGAGCCAAACTAAAATTGGAGGAATAATTAACATCAGAGTATTATCTAGGAATGCTATGCAAGAATTTAAGTCTCTCCTACATAAGACGTACATCCAGTATAGTATTCTGTCTACTAGAATTCTTCCACTAGATCTTGGAACGCAATGTTGTATATACATACCAGAGGTGGTATTCAGCAGATTCTGACCAGTTCTGGAGAACCAGTAGGGAAAAAATTGAGTAGTTCGGAGAACCGGCAAATACCACCTCTGACTGGCCCTGTCCCCATCTATTTTCTGCCTCTGGAGTCCCAGCTGATCGGCTGGGTCTTCTTTTGTTGCCCTGCACAGGAGAAAGGAGCTGGAAAGCAGGCTGATGGGGTGGGGAGGGAATGGGATTTTGCAATAACCTTCCCCCAGGAGTGGGGTGGGATGGAGATTTTACAGTATCCTTCCCCTACCACTCCCACCAAGCCACGCCCACAGAAAAAATGAATTCCACCACTGATACATACATACATACATACATACATACATACATACATATACAGTTCCATATTCTTCAAGCAAAAATGTTTCCTTACCCCACAATAAAAACCACAGCATTTTTATTGACTAGAGAGATGCTTTGACAAAGCTACATACAGGAGTCTCTTTCCCATCCTTATATATATTATCAGTGTTCAGCAGCTACTACTTCCATCTGCTTTAAACAGAAGGTATTTTAAAAAAAATTAATCACCATTTTAGTCTTCAAAACAATGGCATTATGAAAATAGCCCAACCAGTCCCTTTTCTCTTATATCAAAAAGCATTTGTGCTTTGACATATACACCTTATACATAGGAATCTTTACTTGTTTATAACAATGTGCACACAGCCAAGTTGGCCTGAAAACTAACATACTTGAATAAGCACATGTAGTCAGAAACAAAGGCTAAAGGAACGTTAAACCCACCCTCTTTAATGGTACCCATGTCCTCTGAAACTCAAAACTGAATCCAAAGTCCCATTTAGTGATTCATTTACATTTAGATTAAATTGGCAAATACATTTCTTCTTTTCTGTATTCATTTCTTACCTGTGCATCTTGTCTGCCTATGTTTACAAAAAAAGTGAGTTTCTGCTTTCTTGCAATTTAATCTTGAATACATCGAAGTCAAATAGGAATAACCTGCAGCCTGGCTGTAGCTGTAGATCTTTGCTTAATTTCAACTGGTATTTAATATACACAAAGTTTGCTTGTCATAAGTTGTTTTGCATTTGTTTTGGACACATTCTGAATTAAAGCAGGATACTTCAGGGAGATTTGGGATCTTTCTGCTCCAGAATTTCAGATGTTCTTTGGCATTCAAGTACTCTCAGATATATTTTGCATCAAATCTATCATAAATATAAAATGCCAAAATGGAGTTGATAGGATCTAGGTTTGAACTAAGCTATTGTTGCCTACCAGAAAATCCTTTATTAAATACTTCACTTCCAATCATACTCTTCTGGAAAAGAACCAAAACCAAAATTGTTCCATAAGCCTTTTAGAAAGCAATGTGAGAATTCAGAATTGTTGATGATTGTGCTTTGTGTGTTTGAATATTTTTACTCCAAAGTCTAAGAACTTAATTCACTATGGGAATTATATTACTCTTAGGTATTTTTTTTAGCACTAGCTAGTTATTAGGCTAATCATCCATCCATCCACCATTCATTCTGGTTGTTGCATCTGATTTAGGTTCAATTTTATGGCTGATAAATGTAAACAAATGCGGCTGAATTACTGTATGTTTACAATTTTCTTACCTAAGTAGTAGCCATATGATGCTTGTTTATATTCTTCCCATGAAATTTTATTGTCTTTATTGAGATCATAATCCTTCCAGACCTTAGCCACATTTTCAAAGATGTACCGTTTCTGTACTCTTTTAATCCAATTTTTCAGTTCTTCTGTTGTGATAAAACCATCTTTATCATCATCGATCCGATCAACAATTTTGCTGAGATAAGGGGGAAAGTAATCAGATTATTAGAATCTTGGTAAATATACTTCAGAATTTGCATTACTATCCATATAATCCCAGGTAACTGTTTTACAAATTGTCATGCCTTGTACTATTAAATATGCTTAAGATGAATCTTCTGAATGGAAACCACTTATCTACAGATGACATGATGCATTTTATCTCTGTTTAGCACTGCTGTTTGCACCAACAAATTCTTCATGCATATCTGTCCTCCAGAGCAATCCATCCAATCCTTTATCCTGGCCTTTCCAATATGGTTATTTTCAAGTTTGTTAGATCACAATTCCATCATCTATTACCACCAAGGAAGGATTCTGTAACCACTGATACCACAATTATGAATATGTTATATGGAGCAGAGTTTCCACTCTTTCAGAAAAATATACTATATGTTCATATCAGAAGTATATAATTTTGGAAAGAAAAAATTATTCTGCATAAAAGTATAGTGATCAATCATACCACCATAAACAGCAGCTTAATTACACATGTACACAGAAGCTTATGAGGGGAGATAAAAGTCAAAGGTATTACAACACTTAGAGAGAAAGGCATCCATGGAAAGCCATGTTGATGTCAAAATGACAGTTCATGCATTTTATCATCACACAAATGATGCAAAAATATATCGGTATCCCAAAGTCTGACACAAATATGCAAGTCACAGCATTTACATGATATTTGGCATGTTATCATGTGCTCCCTAAATCTGAAGAAAAAAATATAAAACTCAAAAACAAAAAAAGGAGAAAACAGGAAATAAAAAGAAACAGTGCAGCAACTCTGCTCAGAAAGCTCTTCCATCATGGTAGCCAAAAAGCAGCTGAAGTGATTAAATAGGACCTGGTTCTCTGATCATATGAAAACAGATTTTCACCAAAAATGTGGCTCTAGACCAGGTGTGTCAAACTCAATTTCACTGAGGACTGCATCAGGGTTGTGTTTGACCTTGGGGGCTGGGGGCGAGTGTGGCTGGGGGGGTGGTCAGGGTAGGTGTGGCCAGCTCGACATCCTGCAGCCCTCTACTAGTAAAAACAGAGCCAAGGAGGGCCGGCAAAGGTACCATGGGCTGGTCCTTTGCTGTTTCTAGGGCAACTCGAGGGCCAGATCTAAGCACCTGAGTTTGGCATCCCTGCTCTAGACAGTTTCTAAGAGGCCACTAAACATACATTGAACCCATACAGTCAGAGATAAACAACTTGCTATCTCTGCTTATGTAACAAATGATAACCACTCATAATTTGTAGTTGGTATAAACCTTCTGCAGAACCTTATCCTCAGTTTTTCTGATGGCTGCCACTGAAGTGCTCATTTCTTTTATTTCCTTATTAGTTTGTTAGGTAACAGGTTGTTTTGCAACTATAATTGCAGCAGATCAAGTGACTAGCAAACTACAGGTAGTCCTGGACTTAACAACCAATTGTTTAGCAACCATTCGAAGTTACAACAGCACTGAAAAAAGTGACTTACAACTAATCTTCTCACTTACAACTATCATAGCATCTCCACAGCTACATGATCAAAACTTGGTTGTTGGGCAATCAGCATGTATTTATGATGGTTGCAGCATTCTTGGGTGATTTGATTGCCATTTTTGACCTTCCTAGCTGGCTTCTAACAAGCAAAGTGAATGGCGATAGCTGGACTTGCTTAGCAACCACATGATTCTCTTAATTACAATAATTCACTTAACAACCGTGTCAAAAAGGGTCATAAAAAGCAGGTTTGAGTCACTTAATAGCTGCTTTGCTTAGTAAGAAGAAATTCTGGTCCCAATTATGGTCGTAAGTCAAGGACCACCTGTACCGTCATGTGAGTAGAGTTTATTTGGAAAATGACAATGTAATCTGCATGATAATAGATGACACTCTTCAGTATATTCTACTATAATGTTCTTCAAATATATAAACTAGATTTTTATTTTTAAACTGTGTATCTCTGTTAAATTTAAATTTACCGACAAAGAAATAAAGGGAGATATAATGTTTCTTTGTCGGTAAATTAAAATTTAACACAAAATTTTGTTACGGAAGAGACTGCCTGCGAAGGCGGAAGTAATATGCTCTGTCCCATGTATGGGTAGACCAGGTTGCCCTGATAGACCAGTCTCACTGGAAAAACACTTGTGTATCTTTGTAATTTTTAAATTATCTGATACATCAATGTCCCTCCATTCAAAGATAGTGTACACAACCCTCTGTCCTGCAATTGTTCCCAATAGCAACAAACCTGTGAGGCTCAATGGCTGAAAAAAAGAACTGGTTCAAAATCATTGAACAAACATCCAGTATGAATCCCAAACTTTAACTACTCTACTAGGCTGCCTTATCCATCTGATCTAAGATAACATTATTAACTGTTTCAAGAAATCTTTTCCCTTTTACTTCACAAAGTATAATTGCATTTTTAAAAGTTTTTTTTAAGTTGCACTAATGCGACTGACTTGCAACCTATTTTTTGAGGAAGGGTTGCATTATAAGCAAATGACATTTCACCATCTCTGTATTAACCTATATCCTTTCTTAGTCTTTCTCCCCATTTCACTGTGCTTTTGCGTTCTACTATGTGCCTGATCAAGCAGCAGAAGGAGAAAAACTGGAGATGTATGCAAGAGATTCTCATTCTCTAGAAATAATGCCTTGTATCTTCTCCAAGAAAACCTACGTGGCATTTTAAACCACTCCTCAGGCAGTGATGGGGGGGGGGGGGGGAANGGGGGGGGGGGGAGAAAGAAGAGGAATGGAGTGACAGCAAAGTAAAAGGCCATATGTTAACCCTACATGAGTAAAATCTGAACACCAACTGATGATATCTGGCTAGATTTGATAATCTAGCATATTTTAAAAGTACCAATCACATTTCTCTTTCACACAAACATACATAAAAGTATTTAGTCAAGTTTTGCGGAATGTTATCTAAAGCAAATAAAATTCCAAAATATAAATTCCAACTTCCTTCCCCATACACAGAAGAATACACATCAGAAAAAAAGATCTGTATCTGGATTACAGACTGCATTTGGATGTATAGTGAAGTATAGTTATACACAACTAAAACTCTAATTTGGTGGGAGAGATTGTCTATTGTTCCTCTTTGTCAGTGAAACTGTAGTAAGACAATTATATTACAGTATATAAGTGATGGAAATTCTTCATTTGTATCAAATTATATCATTTTCATTGATTTCTGCCATTATTCAAATATAACAAGAATTTTGCCCATTCCATCAAGGTCCACTATATAGAGGTTTAACTTCCACACACAGCTTTAAATGACAGGGCAAACTTTCCAATCTAATCTTCTCCCAAAATCTAGTTGTGATTTACATGTGTCAAATGGGCTTATCACTGAGAAGCATTCAGCATTTGTCACAGCAAAGAATTTAACTAGATAATCTTCCACTAACTAGATTTCTGATTGGACAAGAAGTAATAATTGGCAAAAGCAAAAAATTACTGTTACTGATAGTAGAATAATCTTTTAAAATGTTGTGAAGAAATTTAATATTCCATGGATCTAAAAACACTGTTATGATGGGTAGCCAGTGAAGACAGATTATCAGTCAGTATATTGACCAGTGCTTGTGAAACCTCTTTCAAAGAACAATGATCTCCAAGACTGTAAGGAGCAGTTAACATGACATATTTGTCACATGAAAAACATGGCATGGCAAACCTTCATGTTATACATTTGATACTCCTAAATGAAATAAAAGGCAATATAAAGTAAAATACTAGAATTGGTTGAATGGATGTAGAATAATTCCCATGATGAAGAACTTTAGCTAGTAGAGAAGATGGCCTATATCAACGGTGTCAAACTTGCATCGTCATACCAATGTCACATGACATGTCAGGACTTTCCCCCCCCTTCGCTAAACCGGGCGGGGGTGGGGCTAGCACATGATGCATCCAGCCCGTGGGCTGCAAGTTTGACACCCCTGGCCCATATGAAATCTCTCTGAATACTTACTACGGCTTCCCTCCCAGGTATAACAAGAGATAGGAGAAGAACAATGTTTTAATCCAGCTTTAAGTCTAGGAGAGGGAAATAAAGCTCTCCCCTCAACATATGAGTGTAGGAGACAGAGCAGATGATTGCTTTGCTTTTGTATCCAGAAGCCACTGTGATTACTCCTCAAGCTAGCAGTTAGACTTCATACTTCTGCCATATCCTTTCACTTCAGAATAAATGTTCTGCACCAAAAAAGACATACAGAGTTGAGAATGCCTTTAGATGCCCAACAGAAGGCTACGTCTTCTGAGCCTGCCTTCAGGTACAAGCAAGCAGGGATGCAAGTTACACCAGCTTTCTCCATACTATATGGATGCTTTGAACACACAGCACTCACCATGCCTAGAAAGAATGTCAGACTGAAGAGGACAGAAATCAGCTGATTCACCTTTACCTGTGACCTATCTCAATAACCAGATGGCAAAAGATCCAATGACATCATCAAACTCTGGGCCCAGTTACTGGAGAAACTATTTGGGTTGAAGTCTAAAGTTACTCCATCAAACATGGTAGCCCTACCAACACTCTTGGACCACATCCTAGGCAGGCATCACCAAAATTGGCCATCATGTGGTGTTGACACAACTGCCAGGCCTCACACACACACCTTTATTCTATTCATTTACAAACACTTGCTTCTCCTCTCCCCCATCTTACAAATTAGACTTTAAAAGGGGCTCTACTGACATCAATGAGAGTTGTTTTGAAGAAAAGTTGCAAATCTTCATGAGAAGAGGTACAACCTTAGGAAAGGCCTTCTCACCCCTCACCAACACCACCACACCTTGAAGAATCCTCCCACAAAACAAAGTTTTCATTTACTTCAACTGCTGACAGCCGTTCCTTAGTCAACAGCAAA
The DNA here is from genome assembly GCA_004320025.1 of Laticauda laticaudata. Lineage (NCBI taxonomy): Eukaryota > Metazoa > Chordata > Lepidosauria > Squamata > Elapidae > Laticauda > Laticauda laticaudata. The sequence continues at coordinate 37,594 of BHFT01018246.1, forward strand.
GATCCCCAAGTGACACCATGAAATGATGTTCTTCATACAAATGCCACAAAAATATATTTGCACCAGGATATCAACTACGGCATTTGCATGACATTATGCATGTTTTAACATTTGTCTCTCCCTCCAATGGCCATATAATAAGAGCTTTTCCCATCCCAGGTCTGGGGATGTTAGATGGGATAAAAAACTTGGGAAGAAAAATTAGTTTATGTGGGAAGCCATCGCAGACTGTATTTTCCATAGAGAAAAGCAATTCTTCTTGCCTGACTTAGACAGGCAAGTTTATCACAAAGTTAGGCCAGACAAGAGATATATTGCTTCATTTATACAAAAGTGTAAATTTGGAGAATATTCTAATTCATGCTTAGCCACAGCAAATCACAACATAATCTCAAATTTATCTCTCTGTTTTTCTAATCAGATGATTTGTCATGAAAATCAAATGGGAAGATTAAACCTGGATTTCATGGAGACAAGAGTAATAAATGAGATAGATGTGAACATGAGTTTGACTTCCTCCCATCTGTGATACTCTTCGGTGAGCAAACTCTTCACATGTTCTGTTGTGGTTACTATTTTTCTTTTGATCTTTCAACTTGTTTTTTTAAAGTCCAACGCCATTGAAATGCACTCCACCAGTTTCTATTAGTTGCTCGGTTTCTTTTCTTAAGAGTCAGACTTGACTATTCATATTCAGCCTGCCGCAACATGAATTGGAAGTGGACACCTGATCAGATTTTATTTTTGTACTCTTTTCAGCCAACTTCAATGCATTTTTAATTTGTTGTTGTTGCAAAACAATAGGTTTTGCACCACAGGTAGTCCTCAATTTATTATCACAACTGAGCCCAGAATTTATGTTGCTGAGTAAGGAATTTGCTAAGTGAGTTTTGTCCCATTTTATGACTTCTTGCCACGTTTGTGAAGTGAATCACTGCAGTTGTTAAAATTAGTAACACGACTGTTAAGTGAATCTAGCTTCCCCATTGACTTTGCTTGGCAAAAGGTTGCAAAAAGGATTACGCGGCCTCAGGACACAGCAACCGTCATAAATATGAACCAGTTGTCAAGCATCCAAATGTAAATCACATGATCATGCGGATGCTGCAATGGTCATAGGTGTAAAAAACGGACATAAGTCACTTTTTTCAGTGCTGTTGTAACTTTGGTCACCAAATGAACTGTTGTAAGACGAGGACTACCTGTATAATGTCTGTGGTCCCACTCTGTAAACTTAACCCCTCCATCCCACAATTATGCATTTGCCAACACAAGATACACAATTGTCACCCATTGAGTTGATCCCTCACCCATGAAAGACTCTTGTTTCTGCTGCAGCAAATTAAGGAAGTCACCTTCCAAAAGTTTTTTCAAAGAAAACCTCCCTTACAACAAACAAAAGACTTTTCATTTCAATGAGCTGATCCTGGACATGAATCTATATTTCTATATAGAAATATTCTATAAATTCTATAAAGCTAGAATTCTGTACACTGTATGATCTAGGAATGAAACTGATTTTCCATTCAAGGCGTTGATAAGAAACTTCCCCCTCCCGCCACGTTACCAAGGCACCATAGTTAAGACATTTCTTCGCCTCTTGCAGAGTTGATTTTTCGCTGCCGCGCGTTTATCAGCTTATCTTTGACAGCGGAGTGGCTAAACTCCGTCGGCGTGCAAAATACTGTTATTACTTCACTGTGGACCTACTTGGAGAAAATCTCTAAAATCAGCCCTTCCCATCCACGTCCTCGTGTCCCGGGACCTTTCGGGTAAAATAAGGACCGTCTTACCCCAACCGTTCCTGGCTTTCTTGCGGACTAAGTTGATCGAAAGTTTTGGCATCTTCTTTGCCCAGGAAGGCTTCGTGATCGTGCTGGAAGCTCTGGTTCTCCTCGTGTTGCCGGTTGCCGAGTTCGGGATCGAGACGAATGGCTCTCTCCTTTCTGAAAGTGGGGACGCCGAAGGACCTGTGGATGCACAATACTAGCATCAGCCCCACCGTGAGAGAGCTAGAAGTTGTTCCCAGGCTCATGGCTTCTTCTGGCCCGAGGACGGTTTGTCTCCGGTGAAACTTTCGCGTCTCCGATACGCGTCGAGTGGGCACCTCCTTCACTTGGTAGAGCCTAACACGTGTCTTTTGCCTGGGCTGCCTCCCAGTCCAGCGGCTCTCGCCTCTCTCGCGCCACCCGCTCATAAAGACTCAACGCGGGGCCGACCCATTTTTTTCGGCCCCCCGTTGTACGAGCCTGGTCCAGCTGCGAAAGTCTAGCTTGTCAATACGCCAATGAATGGCCTAGCTTGGACTCTGGTCATTGGAATCCACACGCACATATACACACCCCGCCCCCGCAACCTCTCCTCTCCTCTCCCAGCCACTCAGCAAAGCGGTTGCAAAACGGGTGAAGCTCCGCGCCGTTGAAAATGCTACGCCTCGCGCGGTTGGATGAAGAGGGAGATGCCTCAGCTGAAAGGTGGAGCCGCCCGACCGCCACGTTTGCAAGGCGGCTCCAGTTTCTCCGCAGGGCCAATTGCGAAACTCGCGGGAGGAGGCGGGCTGAAGGAAGAAAAGATTCCAGCGGGAAAAATCCCCAACGCCAACGTGGTGGGGGTTGCTACTCTTCTTTCTTTCCCCGGAAGAAATGTTCTCGAGTTAATCAGCCTGATGCTAGCCGTGTTCATCTGGGAAGCATATTCCCCGGTCGCTTCCGAGTGTTTGTGCCTTGGTGAATGTCATTTCATCAAGGCTGCCCGAGTTGAAAATTCGTACTTATGTCGTCAGACATGATATCTAACCATTCTCCTCGTTAATAAAGGAGAATATTTGCAGCTCGGGGTTAAATCAAGGCTCCTTGGCTCTCTTCCAGACGTTTTGTTACCCAAACTAGGCAACTTGATCAGTGTTAGGATAGGATAGGACTGGCACTGATGATGTTCCTAGTTTGGTAAAGAAATGTCTGCAAGAAAACAACCAAACTGCACCAAGGAGCTCTGGTAACCATTTTGTTTTTGCTGAACTTTTTCAGCTACTTTTAATATTCCAAGCATTAGCACGGAAGTCTTCTCCAGTGACTCCTGGCTTAATTTTTGACTAATATTGACACATCCTGGACCTAAATTGTTTCAATTTCTACCTTCAAAATGATGTTGTAGAGCACTGCACACCAGAACAACTAAACACAAGGACAGTTTTTCCCACATGCCATCACTCTGCTAAACAACTAATTCCTACAACACTGTCAAACTACACTGCTCAAAAAAATAAAAGGAACACAAAAATAAGACATCCCAGCTCTGAATGAATGAAATGGTCTTATTAAATACTTTGTTCATTACATAGTTGACTGTGCTGACAACAAGATCACACTAAAATTATCAATGGAAATCAAATTTAGCAACCCATGGAGGTCTTGATTTGGAGTTACACTCAAAATTAAAGTGGAAAAAAAACACCTAACAGGCTGATCCAACTTTGGATGTAATGTCCTTAAACAAGTCAGAATGAGGCTCAGTTAGTGTTGGTGGCCTCCACGTGCCTCCCTACAACACTTGGGCATGCTCCTGATGAGGTGGCGGGATGGTCACCTGAGGGATCTCCCACACCTGGACTAAAGCCTCCCCCCAACTTCCTGGACAATCTTGTGATGTTTTGTAACGTGGCTTTTGCGTGACTCGGAGCAAGACAAGGATGTGTCCCATGATGTGCTCAGTGGTGATTCGAGCGTTCCAATGATCAGGAGTGGGGGCCAAGTCTCACAGCTATTCAAGCTCTTCGTCTTGCGGAACTGCTAGACCACTCCAGCCAACATGAGAGTCTGTCAGTTGTCTATGGTGGCATTTAGAGGGAAACCGCAGGACCCCAGCAGTTGTGATGTTCATCCACATAGTGGTATGAGGATCAGCATCTTGGTACCTAATGCGTCAGACTACCTCTGGCGAGCACGGGGGCTGTGCATGTCCGCCCTAATATGAAATGCACCCCACATCATTACTAAACCGCATTCTGCCAAATTCTGGTCATGGTCTGTAGAGGATGTTGCAGGCAAGCAGGAACGATGTTCTCCATGGCGTCTTCCAGACCTCTATGTTCCACTTGCTTCGTTCTTGGAGTGTTTGTTTATCGTTCATTCTGTATTTCATCTAAAGGTCATAGCAGTGTCGTATGATCTGTCCTTTTTGTGGAGAGACATGCTCGTTGGCGAATTTGCCAAATCTTGTATGATTCTCTGCAAATGTACTTAAACGCCTGCACGGATGCGGTGGCTGTAACCACAACCCCACCTGTCGGACGTCAGGCGCCTTCATTCTCTCCTGCATGTTGAGTCTGTTTACTGACTGTTTGAAATAGCCACATCACGATTAGCTCTGTTGTGGAGTCACATTTGTAGGGTGCTGTTCTTGCAGCTCTGGTCCACGCTCCTTCCTGTCTCCCCTTGCACAAAGGCAGATGACGGAGCGGTGTCTTATGCTGGGGGTTGTTGCCCGTCTCTGTCGGCCTCTCTTCCATATTCTCCTGATTGTACTGGCCTGTCTCCTTTGGTTTAGCGCCTCCATGTTGTCTACATCTTCATGACGACTGACAGACACAGCAAACCTTTAATTGCCACAGCTCACGTTTTGGATGTGCCAATCTCGGATGACTTACTACCTGAGGCCAGCTTAGTGGGGTGTTAGGACTTCCGTCTCATCTACCACTAGAGTGGTAATTTAGCATCCCCAGCATTTCATAAGTTGTATGCCAAACCATCAGCCAGAGAGGCGATAGCAATCCTGAGAACGTGGTCTTTTGTGGTCCACCACCTGCAGAGGAGTGCTTTGGGGGATGTCTTGCTAACTGCCTCTGCTTTCTCATCCCTGTTGTCTATGTTCCATTTACACCCAACACAGTTGAAAATCTGATTGTCAATCTAGTAGTTGCTACCTAAGCGGACAGTTTTGATTTCACAGAAGTGTGATTGACTTGGAGTTACATTGTGTTGTTTATGTGTTCCCTTTATTTTTTTGAGCAGTGTATTTACTAAGACTGTATTATTATTATTGTTCTTATCCTTTCTATTACCTATCTCCATTTCTCTTTATGACTATAGCCTTGTTGCTTGTATCTTATAATTTATATTGTTTTATTTAGTTTCCTCGTATGATTTTGATTGCTTATTAATATCCTATGACTACCACTAAGTGTTGTATCTTATGATTCATGATGAATGTATTTATGAGTATGATAATGATTCATCACTTTATATCTTTCATGCACTGAAGACAAATTCATTGTGTGTCCAATCACACTTGGCCAACAAAGAATTCTATTATTTCCTCTGGTAGGCAAAGAGTTTGTTGGAGCTGGGCCGCGAATGAATTCAAATAAATATTCTCAACCATTTTATTCAATGCCAGACATCTATTTTTCTTCATCGTATCTTTGATAGCCATTTTACAAATGGAAAAAATACATGGCTCCAACAGTACTTGTGGTCATGATCAGTGTCACAAGCCACTAATGTTTTCCCTAGATCTATTAGTCTTTCAAGTAACTGGTGTCTGTTTCATACACTTAAGCTTATGAAGATAACATCTGTCAGTATTTCAACTTCTGTACTGATACAGTATTGTATCACCCAAATCACAAATACAATTTCATTTAAATAAATAAAATATGCAATCCTCCCCCCCGGTATGTGGCATCATAGTGGAGAGCTTAATGAAGGCATCAACTTCATGACTGTGAATTATGAAAAACGTAAAGTCCATGTTGGGTATCTTTAGGTAAAAGACTGAAAATAAAATGCCAAGATAAAAATCTTAACATATCTGTACCACTGTGTACAATACTGGTTGAAAAAGGATATAACAGAAATGTGAGAGAAGATGTCTAAAATGAACAGGGGACTCAAACAAAAACTCAGAAAAGATGAGAATGTTTGACTCTTAGCTTGAATAAGGGCAACTGGGTAATGGCTGAGAAGTATAAACTCCTGCATGGAATGGAGAAAATAGGCGTAGAGTATTTCTCCCTCTCAAAACAATAGACATGGGGCATTGTCACACTGTCACATGATGTATTGCGACTTTTCCCCCCTTTGCTAAACCGGGCAAAAACGTGGCCAGTGCGTCACACATCCAGCCCATGAGCCACGAGTTTGACACCTCTACTATAAACCATGGTTTTGGAAGAAGACTAGAAGGAATTTTAGAATAGGCAAAAGAAGCAAAGAAACAGCATAACAAATAATTTGTGGAATTTATGATCTTTAATATGAATGGTTTTAAAGTGATTGGATAAATTCCTAAAGAACAAATCTAATTCTGGCAGTACTGTAGTGAAAAACCAAGTATTGTCTAGGGAAAGGCATTATCCCTTAAAATACCAACTGCAAGGGAACAATGATAGAAGAAGGATATGGCTTCATATTCCCTGCCTTTTATGAAGATAATAGCTAGTCACTGTAAAATGGTAAATAAAATGGGCCCTGATCTGATTTAGTATAGTTGCCCTTGTGTTCTTGCTTGCAAAAGCTGTAATACAATCCAGTCAGGGCTGCAAAGTCAGATGATCCTCAAACAAGAGTTGTTGCTACTCACAATTGTTGCCACTCACAGGTATTGTATTATGCGGGCTTTTAAACAAGAAATACTTTTTTCCAGCTGCGACTCAAAACTCTGCTATAACTTTGCCACATTCTTGTGTCAAGTGAAAATATATGCCTTACTTATGATACTCTTTCAGTTGACAATAAATCTGTCCTACAAGTATTGCAACCAAGCCAGGTACCACCTATATTGTACCTGTTCACCTGTTTTTTCCTATTATGTTAGATATACATCTAACAAACAAATCTTTCTTCTTAAGCCTTGGCTTAAAGATCTCTAATGATCTTCATTTGGTGAACTTATTCCAAATGTTTGAATCCTTTCCAAAATGTGGAGCCAAAACTTCATCTGTTTCTTTCTTTTTTTAAGTTTTACAGCATATTTTATTTCCCATCTCCAGTCTGAAACATAAATTTTGTACTCTTTGCTTTGAAGACGGTTATATAAAAAGCACATGTTCTCTGAACAGAATATTGCAGCACAACCTCTATACATAAAATGTAGACTAAATTAGCAAGCACAGTCTGCAACTCTTGTTCAAATGTCTAATGGCAAATCATCTTTGGATTGCTTTTCTCAGCTCTCCACTCATGCTTTGTTAATTGTTCTCTTCATCTCATCATCTCCTGCATAAATCTTTTTCAGTAGATTCACTGGGGTCAAATGTATAGGAAGCTTTCTCTTTTTCCTTAGTCTCTTTTTCAACCTGCGTTAGGCACTCCCATTTTTCTTCTTGCTGCTTGTTACTATAATATCAAGATCATATCCATTTTGAGGCTCCTGTCTAATTTCCCACTAATAAATCTTCTGTTTCCTTATTCAGTATCACAGATTCTAAATGTATTCCTGACTCTACTGCATACATCAAGCAGCTGGATAATCCACAAATTGCCATGTGCATTCCTTTGAACAAAGTCTGAACAATTGGAATTATTGTCTACTACAGCATTTCTCAACTTTAGCACACTTTCAGATGTGTGGATTTTAACTCCCAGAATTCCCCACTAAGCCAAAATCCGCACATCTGAAAGTTGCCAAGGTCCAGAAACATAGCATACCATATGGCTTGCAGGGATTATTCCTTCCTTCCAACTACGGTAGGAGATGTCATCATGACTGCAATTGCCTATGTTGCTTGCTGATTTGTCTTTCATTGGCCCCCAAATTCTAGAATAAATGTAATATAAATACAGAAAATAATGCAGTCCAACAGGGATCAAAATTTGTAACATCAAATGCATCGGAGTCTGAACTCTCCCGGGGACTGAGAAGGCAATGCAGAATACTGATCTGAACATGCTTCTCTCATAATCTTCAGAAAGGCCATTGATCATACAATGACTGAGCATGACAGAAACTAGCTTTTTAATATTGGTTAGTAGCAGTGATGGGATTCAATTTTTTTTACTATCAATTCTGTGGGCGTGGCTTTGTGGGCATGACAGGAAGAATACTATAAAATCACCATTCCCTCCCCACTCCTAGGGGAAGGTTACTGAAAAATCCCATTGCCTCCCCACCCCACTAATCTGCTTTCCAGCTCCGTTCTCCTATGCAGGGCAACAAAAGAAGACCCAGCCAGGTCAGCTGGGACTCGGGAGGCAGAGAATAGATGGGGGTGGGGGCAGTTTGAGGTGGTATTTGCAGGTTCAAAATTTCAAAATTGAAAAAATAGTTTTTTAAAAAAAAAAAACACTATTCAAAATTTCCACTACCGGTTCTCTAGAATTGGTCAGAACTTGCTGAATATCACCTCTGGTTGGTAGTATACACATTTAAAGAGATGTGGTGGTTTAGTGGTTACAAGGCAATATTGCAGGCTAATTCTGCTGAATCCCAGTAGTTCAAATCTCACCAGGCTCAAGGTTGACTCAGCCTTCCATCCTTCTGAGGTGGGTAAAATGAGGGTCCAGATTGTTGGGGGCAATATGGTGACTCTCTAAACTGGTTGGAGAAGGCTGTAAAGCACTGTGAAGTGGTATATAAGTCTAGGGGTTATTGCTAACTGCTATTTGAGATACAACACATCTAGACTAGCAGTTGAGGAAAGGCCCAAGTAGATTAAAGCTTAGGAAATAGGGATTCAGTTCCTCGCTCAGCAGTGAACTTACTATATCCATGATGGCGAATCTATGGCACGTATGTCACAGCAGAGCCATTTGTGCCAGCACGCGAGCTGTAGGTAAACTTACTTCACTGGGTATGTGCGTGCCTCACAGCTGATTTTTGGCTGGTTTGAGGCCTTTTCAGCCTCCCAAAGGCTTGAGAAAGGCTTCTGCAGACTTTTCAGGCTGAAAACTAGCCCGGTTTCATCACTTTCTGTTTTTCTGAAAATATTGGAAGTGATGAAATGGGGCTAGTTTTTGGCCTGCAAAGCCTGTAGAAGCCTTCCTCAAGCCTTTGGGAGGCCAAAAAAGGCCTCAAACCAGCCAAAAATCAGCTATGAGACACAGTGCAGGTAAGGGGGCGGCGGGGGTGGGTGGGGATTACACATGCATGTGTGCAGGGTGTGGGGGGGGCATGCATTGCTTTCTGGATGCTGGCACATGAGTGTGAGCGTGCAAGCGCATGCACAATTTTTGGCACAGGAGCCCAAAAGGGTTAGGCACCACTGGACTATATGCATCTTTGGTATTGCAGTGAGCTAGAACAATGTCTTAACATTAAATGGTGCTCATTCTGTTCCTCAAATAGCATAGCTGAGGAATAGTCATCACTATATAATAACATGTTTTGAAAATGACTTGGACATTTTGCTTTTGCGTGAGGCTGAAAAAGGAAACTACCATTTTAATAACATAACATTTAATAACATTTTTTCAGACTTGTGCGGGAATTTAGAAAAAAACCTTTCTTGAATTGCATGACATTCTGGACTCATGCAAAATTCAAATCATATCTATGTAATCATTTTAAAAGCATGCATAACTCAGCTAGTTAGATTGACTTTTACTATATCTTTGAATGAAGAGCACCCACCTCATTTAAGCAGAGATCTTAGGCATAGACCAGTGGTCTCCTACCTTTCTGGTTTTGTGGACCATCAGGAAGGAAGAGGGGGGATGGTTTCACATGCAAGTGTTTCTGAATGGGCCATGGTCCAAGGGTTGGGGACCCCTGCCATAGACCAACCTACTACAAATCATGATTAAGTTCCATTCTCAGGTGATGGTGAACTTATCTTGTAAATTCCATTCAGAAAATCCATAAAGCTCTAAACTAACCCTAAGAATTTAGCAAGCTTCATGATAATGTACAGGATTGTGAGATGGCTGGATAATTAGTATATGTTTGCATGGCTATATGATAAACATATAAAAGCTAGAATGGTTCATACCATATTCCAAGATGAACAAAGACTCAAATAACAGATACTGCAGATGAGTCTAGTTCATGGTGTTTCATAAGGATTCACCTGAAGCTAAGCCAAGGTTTTGTTCCCATATTCAGTACTATGTAAATTTTCTATTCTACTTTCATTGCTCAGGCCATTTTTGACAAGGAGAACAGGGAGGAGTTTCTCATCCCATCACTATCCTTTTGAAAGTTTAATTGCATGAAACATTTAGCAAAAGAAAAGAGGCATCATTTGCAATTTTTTTTTAAATTACCTCCAGTTGAAACATGTCAAAAATCTGTTAAGTTGATAAATAAAGATGGATGTAAATGAGTTTTACTAGTTCCCATTCTTCTCATAGTTTCTGCCTCGGTGGTTACTTCCCTCTGCTGGTTTATTTTATGCCATAATGTTCAAGAAAATGTTGAGTTTATCTCAGACAGCAGACACCTGCAGAGAAAAATGCTTCTGTCATTAATAATAATTGTAAAAGTAGTCATATGACAAAAACTGTTCCTGGTCACAGCCTTTTCTTCATGAAAGTAGACATTAAGCTCTCCTAAGTTTCTTCAAGCTATTCAGACTAAGAGTCTTTCATCCAAGTGGTCTTAAGCGGATATAAGTCAACTGTCCTTGACTTATCACCATAATTGGGACTGGAAAATTCATTATTAAGCACTCTGGTTGTTAAGTGAAGCATTATGGTTTAACAACCTTTTTTGCTGCAGTCATTAAACCAATCTGGCTTCCCTCATTGTAATAGGATGTGAGAATGGACTTAGGAAGGATCCATCCACCCTAACGTATCAAGCAGTTAAAAGTAGTGGTGTTTTGTACTTTTAGACTTAACAAATTTCTGTTGATGTAGAGGGCAGAGCTGGTGTCGGGACAGTACGGCATGTGCTCTTGGTGGTCTGAGATCGCTGCCGATATCTTTGCTGCTGGATGGTCCAATGGGATCTAAACCGTCCCGAAGAGATGGTGAAAGTGAAGCGCGCAGCCTGTCGATCCCAGGGATACCGCCAAATCCCTGGTAGATCCAGGAGAAGCTCTTCTTGCCAGCGGCAGAGAGGCAGCCATTAAAGCTGCTGAAGTTGGGAC
>BHFT01018247.1:0-86082 GCA_004320025.1 Laticauda laticaudata
TTCATACGTTGTTGGGGGGGGGGCTTCTGGTGTTTCTCTAGTCTGTAGATTTGCTGGTGTGTGTGTCTGTCTTATGAGAGGCTTCTGTTTTGGCTCTCCAGAGGGCCAGTTGTTTGGATTTGTCCCTGCTGGGTAGATTTTATTGGGATGCACCTGTGAATACCACAGGAGATTATTATTTAGAAATTCTTTTACAAACATGTTTATGAGTTGAGAAAATCCCTTTGGGACAATTATGTGATTAAGCGAGAAAGCCTGAAAGTTCAACACCTTTACCAAACATTCCAAGACTCCCACTTTTTCTTTTCTTTTCTTTTCTGAAAGCATCCAGATTGTTCTCTTCTGGGATACAGTAAATAATTGACTAGGATGAGTTCCCTATCGGACGTTACTCTTACAGGGTGATGGACGCTGCTTTTACAAGGCTACTGTTCTCTGGATAGAACAGAGCTCTGGGCTGTTAATCAATAGCTTCAGTCCCTTGTTTATCCATTGGCAAAGGGAAGTTGACAAACCATCTGTACAAGCTCTCCTCTGTAAACCATGCTTCTGAGCAAGCGGCATTTTCCTGGGGGGAATGAGATATAGATGCTACGTTTTATTACCCCTCGAGTTTTTGCCTTCTGGGGGGGGGGGAAACAGTGAGCTAGAATGGATGTTAGGTTATGGACTTCCTCTGCTTATTTATTTTATTTATTTATAAAATTTATAGACTGCTCATCTTACTACAAGGTAACTCTGGGCAGCTTACAATTAAAAAAAAAAAACTTTGAAAAGTAAAAGTTTCAAATAAAACTTTGAAAAAAGTGTTTTCTATGTGAATCTATGTATAGTCTATTCTTTTCTATATGTATCTTTGTCAAGCCAAATCCTCTTTTCTCTTTATCTTTGTAGCCCGCTCTATAAATAGGTAAGACAATTTCTCTTTGGGGAGGGCACACCACTTATTTTTTGTTATTTTGGGTGCCTGCCTCTGAGATTGTTGGATTAGCTGAGTTAATGTTTTCGGCTTTTGTCGGGCATGAAAAGCCCTGATGATGATATAATATTAAAACTATATAAATTAAAAACATAAATAAGGTAATACAAAACCCAAAACATTGTGGTCCAATTAAAAGATGAGAAGGGAAGGAATGGGGTGAGGGGCAGGTGGGATCCCTTGTTAATTGATCAACTATTTTATCAACCATCGATCAACCAATCAATACTCCCCCATTGGAACCCGAAGCCAGTGATGGTATTCTACCGGTTCAGCCTGGTTCTCCTAAGATGGTAACACCGATGAGCAGTGGAGAATGAACCAGTTCTCTCTGACTCTCTGCTGTTGGGCCCACCCACATGCCCGGGCTCCCATACTAACCTTTATGTCCTGCTTTTGAAGTGCACCTGCTTTGTGCAGCACAGCATATTGCCACGTGGCAGCTGCTGAAGCAACAAGGAGAGTGCAGGCTTGCAGAAGGTGAGTCAAAAAGCCTCTGTGCTTGCGCAAAGTGTGTGTTTGGTGCGCATGCATGTGCAAAGTATTTGCGTGCATGCAAAGCACACCCACCAAGCCAGACCCACTGAACTGGTGGTAAAATATTTTGAAACACACCACTGCCCTAAGTGTTTTAATTCGTAATTAGTAAATGGTGAGGGAGTGCTGCATTCCTCTACTGTAGTATTTAAATCTGAACAGTGAAGCACAACTGGTCATTCCTTATGTGATAGCTTTTCACAAGAGTAATAAATGAATGAATCTTCATATATTGTGCTTGAATTGAGAAGGCTCTTCCATTCTGGAGGACTGGAACTAGTTTTCTATTATCAGTCCTGAAAACTGAGGTGTAAGAATGAGGCTTGTTGGAATCCAGATTCAGGTCCACAAGATCAGCCATGAAACTCATTTGGTGATTTGGGGCCAGTTCACTCTCTTCTAGCCTACCTCACAGGTTGCAACCGTGGGGATAAAAAGGGCCATTTCTGCGTTGCTGCCCTGAACTCCTATATTGAAAGCAGAACACTAAGGTAACCTCAAAGCAAATATGTGGATATGAGGTTGAAAATTAAGGGAAGTTGAATCCTTCAAACTGCTTAGTTTCTGAATGCAAGCTGATGTTTTTAATATATGTTTATTCTGTTTTCAAAGGATACAACTTCAGAGATGTCCAAGCTTGTACACAACACGGAGTTAAAGTTGGTGTAACCATTAAAGCAGTTAAGGTATCAGCAGGAATAACTGCTGGAGGGTGTAATGCCATTTTAAAAGAAATTGGAGGTGAGGCTGTAACCATCAAGTAAGTGGCCCATCCCCACCCCTCTCTCTATATGTATGTATGCATGTCTGTCTGTCTGTTTGTCTGTCTATCTATCTATCTATCTATCTATCTATCTATCTATCTATCTATCTATCTATCTATCTATCTATCTATCATCTATCTAACATATCTACAAATCTATCATCTATCANTCTCTCTCTCTCTCTCTCTCTCTCTCTCTCTCTCTCTCTCTCTCTCTCTCTCTCTCTCTCTCTCTCTCTCTCTCTCTCTCTCTCTCTCTCATCAACAGTTGCATGATTTTACCTTCCTGCATAGGATAGTTCTGGATCTCTGCCATTTGGAAACCAAATAGTTCTGAATCAGAGTGCAGATAATCCCTGATTTACTACATAATCGAACCCAAAATCACTATTGCTAAGCAAGACAGTTGTTAAGTAAATTCAAGTAAATTCTGCCCCATTTTATAGCCTTTCTTATCATAGTTGTTAAGTGAATCACTGCAGTTGTTAAGTGAATCTGGCTTCTCTCATTTACTTTGTTTGCCAGAAAATGGCTAGGAAGGTTACAAATGGTGATCACAGTGCAATTGTCATCAATAAATGCCCAGTTGTTTCAGTGCCCATATTTTGATCATGTGACTGGGGGATGATGTAATAGTCATAAGTCTGAAAACCAATCATAAGTCATTTTTTTCAATGCCATTGTAACTTTGAATAGTCACTAAATAAGTGATTGTCACTCAAGGACTAGCTGTACTATAGCTGTACATATGTCTGTTAACAGTAGCAGCCTGCTATTTGGAGGATAACCACAGAATGATCTGCATCATTGTCAGGCAATAGTAATAGCACTTTACAGCCCTTTTTAAGTGGATAACAGAGTCAGCATTCCCCCACCCCCATCCCAATAATCTGGGTCCTCATTTTACTGACCTCAGAAAAATAGAAGGCTGAGTTAACCTTGAACCATTCAAAACTGAACTCCTCGGGTGAGCAGTGACTTAGACCTGCAGTACTGCATTCTAACCCCTGCACCACCACAGCAGTTCAGTTGTTGACATAAAAACTATTGAAGACACATAGAAATCTCTAAACAGATGCCTCCTTTCTTTTTCCACAGATACCACATCAGAAAAGAAATTTGTGGAAGACTTTATTGCTCTTGTCCGTGGAGGGGCCAGTGAACACATTACAACACTTGCAAACAAAGACTTGCCCAATGCGGAACTGATGCAAGAGTGGGGGGATGCTGTTCAGTACAACCCAGAAATCATCCGAATGAAGGTTATGTAAAACATTCATGCCGTACCATTAACCAGCCTCAGAATATTCAGGATGAGGGGGGGGAAATAGGTGGGTGGAGATTCCTGATGGTGCAGTGGTGAGAATGCAGTATTGCAGGCAAACTCTTCCAACAGCCTGGAGTTCAATCCTGATGGACTCAAGGTTGACTTAACCTTCTATCGTTTGAGGTCAGTAAAATGAGGACTCAGATTGTTGGGAGCAAATATCCTGAGATTGTAAGCTGCTCAGAGAGTGCTGTAAAGCTGGGGTCCTGAACCTCCAGGCCATGGCACAACTTGAAGCATTCAGAACCAGGCTGAGGAATTGATGGGGTGACAGGGTACATGCACATCCCCACTTGCTTGAACAATGGGCAAGTGCATGAGCACATGCTCCATTTGCACAAACGGTGGGTGCAAGTTTGCCCACCACTCACGTGGAATCTTTCCCTATGCTCCCCCTGACAGTCTGCAAAGATGAAAAGATTTGGGAACTCTGTTGTGAAGCATTATGGGGAGGTATATAAGTCTAAGTCCTTGATGTCAAACCTATGGCACACATGCCAGAACTGGCACACAGAGCCACTTCTGCCAGCACATGAGAGGTCACCTGGAAGAGCCCCACTACGTATGTGTGCGTGCTGCCCACCCAACAGCTAATTGTCGGGTATCTGACACGCATATGTGGGGAGGTGGGGATGCGTGAGGGATTTGCGTGCATGCTCAGAGATGTGCAGCATGTGCAGGGGTGTCGCATGCGCATTTGCAGGAGGTGTGGGGGGGACACACGCATTGCCTTCTGGGTGCTGGCACGTGAGCACATGCTCACGAGCAGCTGCACACTTTTCGGCACGGGAACCCAAAAAGATTAGCCACCACTAGTCTAAGTGCTATTGCTATTGCTGTTTTTATTACCCGATAGAAAACAGTGACAGCTTTAAAAGTTTGGACTCCACTTATTGCTGGTGAAACCAAAAGAAAACTCCTGAAAAACCAGAGGATTCTATGTGAATGGACCGGAATGGGGAGAAGGTGTTGTTGATAAAAGATGAACTGCTGAAAACTGAATAAAGCCACAGATAGCAGGACTGTATCATTTTTAACAATCTTTTCATTCCATACAGGTGGCTCCTTTTTGATTCACAGTGGCTGCTGAAGCATTGGTGTGAATAAGTCCAGGGGAGGGATTCAAAAATCCCAACAACCAGTTCACTGCCCAGTTGCTGGGTGGGAGTGGCCATGGTAGGCATGGCCTACCAGAACTTCTGGGAGGGCTGTTTTTCACTTTCCCAAAGGTCCGGAGGCTTCCCTCGGACCTCTGGGAGGGCAAAAACAGGCTCCCCTGGGCTCTGGAGGCACTTTGGAAGCTGGAAACAGGCCTGTTTCATGACTTCCGGTACTTCTGGTAGGGCCATTTTCTCCCCTCCCAGAGCCTCCGCACAGACCCTGGACTTACCTGCATCGAAAATGGGCTGTGTGGAGACTCCTAGGAGGGGCAGGATGGAGTAGGCGGGGCCAGTCAGTTGGTTCAAATACTGGTTTGGTGAACCAGATACAAATTTAAGATCTGGTTTTCCCGACCCAGTCCGAACTGGTAGAATCCCACCCCTGGATAAGTCCTTTTGTGGTTGAATGCTTTTGCCAAAGCCTTTCAGAATCTAAGCCAATGAATCCACTCCCTGTAGTAGGAGTGGAAATCAAATACGAAATCTGTAATCAATCCAAATTTGAACATGATAAATTTGCCTGATTTCCAAACCTGTTGACCTTGTTGAACAAATAAGAAAATCAATTGATGTTCTTTGGAAAAGAAAAAAAAATCTGTATGCTTTTTAGTTGGGAGGGAATAAAAGGCAGCCAGAAATTGTACTCAACTCTTGAAGAGGCAATACAGAAAGCATTTTAATCCAATGAGGGTGAATGCATTGATTTCACAGTGTTTGAAACACCAGCCCAATGAATAAGCTTTGTCTCAAATGCATTGTGCCATATGACTAAAGTATGTGCACTCCTGGGTTGTTACCTATTGCTTTAACCAATTTTTGTCTATTGAGAGTGTAATTTTATTTGCCTAGCCTACATGTAATCAGAAAAAGGAGGCAGAGACAATTATAATTAAATGCAATAGGAAATGTTCCCAAGCTGGGAATATTCCAATTCAGAGAAAAGAATTAGACAAGACTGTTAGAAAACGAAATTATTTTCAGGAAATCACATCACTGAACATTTAGCACAAAGTCAGGGTTGATCTCCTTTTAAGGAGAAGACTGAAAGGAAGACTGTTCAAGAAGACTGTTCAAGAAGACTGTTACTCCATTGGATTGTCTATTTTGGTTTAAAGACTCGAATCACGGATGATTCAACCAAAACTATGAAATGAAACCTAATACTGAATCAAACAATTAGGGGATCAAGTTGTGAACCTCTGAATTTCCAGACAAAAAAAATCAGACACTTTTGCTTGGGTGTTCAGAAGAAACTTTTCCCAAATTGGATATTTTAATTGATCCAGTTTATTTTGCACTTCTGAATCAAACTTGGCTGCAATTTGTGATAGCTACTGTCAGTACAGTACAGACTAGCAACACAGACACTCTTCTTGGAAGATTATAAGTGGATGGAGGGAAGTGATGTATAATTAATTCTGATTGATTCAAATGCTGCAGCATTTTCTTAAAAAAAGAAATTTACAATAAGTCAATGTGCCCTAAGATCACAGAAGATTATTGAGGAAGAAAAATTATAATGCTTATTTGCAGCTGCAAATATCCTGTTCTCAATGCTTTTGAGTTTTACTGGGGCATCACATGACAATTATAGACAATTATTTCATTACTGCAAAAAAAAGGTTCTAGTCACTGATACTACAGCACGCTGTCTTCTCTGTATTACCGTATTGTCAGGCACGATCTCAGTAGCTACTGTTATCTATCATACAACCTTCCACCTTATTCTCCAGTTTGTGACTTTACCAACAATATATGTCTGCCAAGGATGCTGTTAATTCATGACACTCCTTGCAGAATAAAGGGAGGTGATCAAGCTACCTTAAGATCACAATATTTTTTATTTTTTTTAATTTATTTGATTGATTGATTGATTCATTCATTCATTCAATTTATACTGTCATCCATCTGACATTCATGACTTTTTATATGACCATAGCTCCATGTTTCTCTCTCACCATCTATTTTATATTAATGATAGGAGATGATCAATTGTGTTTGCATGGCTTCACAGGGATGAGTAACTGCTACACTCCAAAAGAGATCACCTTGGTGGATTTATTGCTTCAGTCCCTTTAGATGTCTTGAGTTCTAATGATGTCTGGTACTTTCTGGCACTTATGCTCCCATGAACGTTTAACATAGACCATTAGTGAAATGAATCACTTCTGCATGTCAGTTCTAATGTGCTGCCATCGGATCAAGTCTCAATCCATCCACAAAGGATGAAGTTGTCTTCATCTCCATTGCATAGAGGGAAATCTTGTATTTCTCAGTGGGGTTGGAAAAAGCCTGTATCTGAAACCTGTGGAAACCTCCATCTCTTATCTCAAACTGTTTATTTAGTGCTACATTTGCTTTCTGTCCATTTCACCACCAGGTGATTCTGGGTTGCTTACAATAAACTATATTGAGCTTTTTGGTCCATACCTTTTGGCTGGAGAGACACAAAATTATCTGCTACAATGTCCTACCAGTAAATGACTACTTCAGCTTCAACCACAACAATACAAGAGCACACAACAGTTACAAACTCAGTGTAAACCGCTCCAAACTTGATTGCAGAAAGTATGACTTCAGCAACAGAGTGGTCGATGCATGGAATGCACTACCTGACTCTGTTGTTAAATCCTCTAATCCCCACTCCTTTAACCTCAAACTAAACTTGACCTCACCCCATTCCTAAGAGGTCTGTGAGGGGTGTGCATAAGTGCACCATTGTGCCTACAGTCCCTGTCCTATTGTCCCCATTTATTGCATACCTATTTCCTGTATTCTTACTCATGTTTATACTTATACACCTATTATCTTGTAAGCGACTGACAAACTAAATAAATAAATGAAAATTTGTGCATAGACAGAAGAGATGAACAGGCCCTCTCTCTGCTCTTGATAGGTGGAGCCTCTTTATAATTTAATTACTGCAAATACTTTTGCCAATGCTGCCATGCTGAAGCAAAACATGAAGCTTGCTCTCGAGGAATTCCATCAGGAAACAAGCAACTGTGGATGCGCTCAGTGCCAGGGCAACGGAACCCCATTTCTGAAAGGTAATGCGATAAAAATGCAGCTTGTTTTAGTTTCCTTCAACTTTCTCCTTGTTCCCTTCTTCTATAAGAAAGTAAGATATTTCTCTAAATGTCACAATTGTTTCACTGGCAGCCTAGCAAGATAAGAAACTTTACCACTTTGGCAAGTATAATGGAATCTTAATCATTTGCATTTAAGAATGTCTCTTCCAACCCAATTAGGCATTAAACACAGCATCGCAATCTGCTTCAAATCTCTTTCGGAAATAACTTTGCTACATTGACTAGCGCACTAGCTCTCTGGCCATTAATTAGTGTTTCTCCCATCTCTTGGAAGAGGAAATGCCATCTGCAACTTGCTAAAAATGGTTATCGTGATCATTGCAGGAGATTTTGCACTGGGTGCTCTCCCCTCTTTCCAGAGGGAATAAATCACTTCTGAATTGTGGCTAGGAAAGACAAAGCTGGGTTAAGGGGCAGACAGGTGTTTTGTAAACATGTTGTATGGATTTAATTGATTTATTATTTTATTTATTTGCTTGGTGGTTTATTAAATTTATAAGCTGCCCATCTCATTACCAAGTGACTTTGGGTAACTTACAATGTCAAAAATGGCAGAATTAGACAAAGTATTAAAAACATTAGACATTAGAAGTTAAAACATTCAAATTTAACAACTTTAGAAGGACAATGCAGATATAAAAGGCCAATGAGTAAAGAGAGTGGAGATGGGATCTTCTCTTATTCTATTAGCCACTTCCAAAATGGAATGCCCCTGTCAGAGTCCCAGGCCAATTACCAGAGCCAGGTTTTCAGGCCCATTCGGAAGGCCAAAATGGTGGGGAAAGATATCTCCTTGAGGGGCATGATATTCCAGAGTGGGGAAACCATAGTAGAAAAGGCTCTTCTCCTGGACCCCACTAACCACAATTCCCTGGGCACTGAGATCTGCAGCATGCCCCTTCTGCTGGTGCAAGTTGGCAGGCCAATCCCTTTGGAGTAGGTGCAGTGGCTCAGTGGTTTAGTGATGCTGGAGATAGTCTCTGGTCTAGTGTTTTGAGCTCTATCACTGCATGGTGGGGTGAGCTCCTGTCGCTTATTTCAACCTCTGCTCACCTGTGTTTTCAAAAGCATGCATAACGCAAGTAGATAAATAAGTACCAGTTTGGTGGAGGAGACAAGCTGGTGCTTTGTGCAGGTGGTCCATGGGTGGGATTCTACCTGGTCAGACCAGTTCTATAGAACCGGTTGTTATGATTCTGTGCAGTTCAAAGAATTAGCAATTCATGCCATTGGCTGGCCCCTCCCCTCCCTGCCCATTCACTCCTTAATTGGCATACGAGCCATGAAACTTGCCTGTATAAGTTGCTATTTTTCCTTTTTTTCCCCCAACCATCAGCTGTTCTGCTGTGCCGGGAAATCTAGATTAGCTAGAAAGCAGAAAATCATTAGATTTCTTGCTTTCTAGCTAATCTAAAAGCAGAGCTGAACCTTCCTTAGGACTGGAGCTTCTATTTTTCAGTGCAGACTCAGGCAGCAGATTGCAGAAAAGTAGATCTCTGAGTGAATTTGTGATTCTGGGAGCAACACAATCTTCCTGCCTGCTTTGCCTGATTTTGGGTAAAAGTTGCTCCTTTTTAATAAAAAAATTCAATATTTACACAAAATTTTTATAATATTTACATACAAGCCATGCCCAGCCAGTCACATGACCACCAAGCCACACCCACAAATTAGGCCATGCCCACAGAACCAGTTGTTAAGAAATTTGAATCCCACCCCTGCAACCAATGTAGTTCATACAACAGTCATGTTTCATAGGCCCCTTTGGGAATACTAAAACTATTTGCCCTGATACATTTTGTGGAGCTGTGGCTTCTGAATACTCTTCAAGGGTAACTGGGAGAACATGGAAGGGGCAAACTTTGCTAAGCACAGGTAAGGAAGATTGGTATCTAAATCTAATCATCCCCTTCCACTCATAACTACAACACAGGGATAAATTTTTCCCAACAATGCCTTGTGGAACACCTCGATATCTCAAGCCAATTTTTATTCCAGGACAAAGGAATTGAGACATAGAATACTACCTTTAGCCAGCTTGGCTTTTTTGTCCCCCTAAGCTGAACAGCTGTGAGTTTTCAGTCTCACCCTCTCTAAGTTACAGTCACCATCCTACCTACTTACATACCTACTAAGACCATTTCTTTCTGAATTGCCTTTGCAAAAACTGCTCAGTTGGCTGAAGGCTGAATGCAATGACTTTCGCCACAGGGTTGCTTCCATGCACAACTTTTAACCATGGAAATACAACTGTTCAAAACTAGATACTAAATCAGCGTGTATGGACCACTGCTCCCTTTCAGTGCTTCTTATTTCTGTTGTGTTATTCAGCACAAGAATTAATATGAATAATTCACAGCACTTCCTTAGCAGGCTGGAGATGTGAAGCAGCTTCCAGCCATCTCTGGGTGTCCTACCATCCTTTTCGCTGTGTCCTTCTATGTGTGCATTTTCTATGTGAATCTATGTGTATTCTATCCTTTTCTATATGGATCTTTGACAAGCCAAATTCTCTTTTCTCTTGATCTTTGTAGCCCACTCTATAAATAGGTTGGACAATTTTCCTATGGGCAGGTCACCCCACTTAATTTTTTTATTACACTTTTGGGTGCCTGCCTCTGAGAATGTTGGATCAGCAGGGTTAACATTTTTAGCTTTTGTAGGGCATGAAAAGCTTTGATGATAATGTAATATTAGTGAAAACTGGTATGTGAAAAGTGTACACTCTTGGGTAACTGAAGGAGATTCAAATCACATTTGGGGTACATGTATCCGTAGATTGACTATCTCGGCTCAAAGTGATTGGTGACATGTTACATATGAACTGATATTTATTACATAATTAGAGCTTATGCATTTTCCATCTCTGCTGTTGGGTTTTATGCCAGTCATATTAATAAAATTATATCTGCCCAAATATTATTGTTATGTTTTATCTAATTTAATTATTCTTAAATGTGCAGTTGAGAAGTTGAAGTGGTTGAAGGTTTTACAAATCAGACCAATATCATTCTCTTAGATCTATGCTGTTTCCCCAGAAGGTTTGATAATCACAACCATTTTTATAACTCTTATAACTTTGAGCAAGCAGCAATGTTAAAAACTATGTCTAAAAAAATACCTTCATAAGTAGGTTAGCCAACATCATTTGAGGTACATAAAGTTCGGCTGCCTTTCTGCTTCCCACAAAACTTTGAAAATATTTAACATAGCAGATGAAGAAATCATATACAATGATGTGTTCATCTTCAATTATATAATTATATTTTAAATTGAAATCTGATTGAAGGATTTTGTTTTCCTGGCTCCGACCACTTCTTGAAATAAACTCTCCCCTCTATCCCAGAATGACACTCAAAAACCAAGTGCAGCCCTTAACCCTGAAATTCTTGCTTACCCTTTGTGTGGTTTCTGGATCATTGGATATGTGGCTCTGTGACGAATAAACATGTGTGTAATTTCTTGTACTGAGTTGCAGGTAGGAGAGACACATTCCCTGCGTTCCATTGCTCAAGTGTGATTAGATGCACAAGGGAAGAAATTCCTTGTGTGTCTAATCACACTTGGCCAAATAAAGTATTCAATTCAATGCAATTTAATATCATGTCATCTGTCGTCTTTGTGATAACCATATCTTTGGGCAGGACTGGAATGGTTTCCCAACCCATCTGCATGATTAATCCTTTCAATTATATCTCAGTGGTCTTTGCAAGTGTCTGAAAATTGCCTGGCAAATACCTCTAATTCATTTTTTTTTTCCTTTTAGGGACTCGCTGTGAATGTATTTGCCCTCTAGGACATGAGGGTACTGCCTGTGAAAGAACACAAAGAACAAGTAAGAGACAACAGGGTGACAACCCCCCCCCCCCGCATCTTTATCCTTATTTTTTCCAAAGCAAAGTAGCCATTGACTGTAATGTTGCAATGATGCCCAGCCTAGTTGTGTTGCACCGATCATTTTTTTGTGTTGCATGTATAATTTCATTATAGCCATATAATCCCCAGATTGGTATCAAATAGGTTCTAATATGAAAAACATTAACACATGAACATTAGGACAATGTATTAAAATGTTAAATGTTTGCCAGAACAAATCTTTATTCTGGATATGTATATGGAGCTATAAGATTGGAATCTGTACCTGTATCCTTTCCTTTTCATACCGAGCATCATTCATTGGCCTGTACTATGTACATCACTTCAGGTGCTGTTTTTCCAGCTTGGTTGGTATGAACAAAGTGTGCCTTCCCCAAACTTTGAGAAAAAGTGACTTCGATGTTTTCCTCTAGTAGTGTCATGCCCTTGGTAGAGTCGGACTCTGAAGAAAAGGAGGATCAGCCAACAGGGAGTGGCTCTAGAGGTTGTGGAGGAGGCTGGGGAAGGGCAGAAGCTGGCTGGGTATTTAGAGGAAAAACCAAGCCCATTCCCTCTGCATCATAGGACACTCAGGGAGGAACAGAGAAGGAAACAACCTGGCTTATGAGAGAGGAAGCGGCCATGATCCTCCTCATTGGTTGCATCTGGGGAGACAATTATATAAGAGAGATTATTGCAACACAGCGTTGCCAGAAGCAAAGCGTGTATTATTTTGGGCTGAAGTTATCTTGGTTGGCCCTCCAACGGGCTGTGCCTTGTTATCTTCTTGAATTTGGTAATTACTTATCCTAGTCCATTGTAGAAATTTCATCATTGTAGTTTGTTTGGTTTTTTATTTCATCTCTATCTGCTCATTAAGTTTGGATTGTATTGCTTTTTTTTAAAAGACTATTTTTGAGTATGTTTTATGTCCAACTGAGAATTATTGAACAGTGGGGCCAAGTTGGAGGCATTAAAGGACATTTATTTACGTTTTGGATTTTGTTACATTTTGTGTTATACTCTGGGTCATCACAGGTAGAGAGAGAATAGATGGATATTCTGTAGAGAATAGACAAATATGCTCTACAATTTCTAATGTTTTCCTCTATTTCTGTGCATAAATGTATATACACGACCAATGGGCGAATGGCTCCCACTGAATGTTTGGCCTTCCTGTTTGTCCCACCATTGAGAATATGAAGTCACAACTTGTCCTCTAATGGTCTACTACTGGTGGTCCTCATCTCACAATCACAATTGAGCCCAAAAATTATGTTGCTAAGTGAGAAATTTGTTAAGTGAGTTTTGCTCCATTGTACAACTTTTCCTGCCACATTTGTTCAGTGAATCTTTGCAGTTGTTAAATTAGTTAAGTGAGTCTAGCTTCCATCATTCGCAAAAGGGGATCACATGACCTCGGAATAGCACAACTCTCATAAATATGAACCAGTTGTCAAACATCTGAATGTAAATCATGTGAACATGGGGATGCTGCATTGCTAATAAGTGTAAAAAATGCTGCTGTAACTTTGATTGGTCACTGAACGTAAACTGAGGACTACCTGAGACACTCTGTCTACCATCTTGCCAATTTTGATGTGTAGATGCCACTGCTTAAATTCTTTCCACTAGTTCCACACTAATTTATCTCAATCAAGGCAAGACACAGTTAATAACATAGATAGCAATATTACATTTCTGAGAGTGCTTTTTTCTCAATTTAGAAATTATTCTGCTGTAGTCTGTATCAAAAAGTATAAATATTAATATTATCATTCCATTTATTAATCTGCATAGACCAAACCAGAATTGTGAAATTAGGATGGACATTACCTTATTTGTTTGACCTCGTAACATCACTATAATTTTATTTCTCCTTTTCTCCCCCAGATGTTCCAATAGATGGAAACTGGAGTTGCTGGTCCAGCTGGACCACAAGTGGTGGAAGACAAAAATCAAGAAGCCGGGAATGTAACAACCCACCTCCTCAAAATGGCGGCAGTCCTTGTCCAGGGCCTAGTCAGGAAACTACTTAATGATTGTGTTGAAAAGCTGTTTGGAAAAATAATGTGCAGGTTATGCTGAGTTTTGTTCATAAATCCAAATAGTTGGATCATGGAAGTTAAATGATTAATAGCTCAGTCTCATTTATAAACCTTTTTTCAGATGTGGAAATGTATGAATGAAATACTATAAACTTTAGAGCCTGCAGATGAGGTACCACATGTTACCTTTTGGATTAAAAAATGCATACAGTTTTAAAATCTGTTTGATGAATGTTTATTATGCCAGTCATGAGAGAGCTTAAGGGTGCAGAGGTACCTTGTAATATTAAAGGTCATGATTTGCCCTTCCAGCATGAAGAAATATTGACCTTTTTTCAGATAGTTAAGTAAAGCAACCTCTAGAAAGAGCATATTACTTATTTTTCTATCAATGTAACAATACAGCTTTTCTAATAGTCACTGGAGGGTATTTCTAGCTGCTAAGATACCTAGGATAAATGAAAGCTTAAATTTCAATCAAAGCAACCTCATCAAATGTGAAACTGAAAGCAATGTGACAATATATCCCATTTCCCATTTATTGCCTCAAATGTAACTGATTTAGCCAATTAGGTAGGTTTTTTTAAAAAAAGAAAAGAAATAAAATATGGATTGTGAACTCCTTTCAAATACCTCCATGACCCTCTAGTTTCTTAGCTGTGTCATAATGATATGTTTATTCATCGCATGAATTCTCCCAGCAAATTACTTTTCAGAAGTATATATTCAGAAGCATTTTGGAGCTCCATATAAACACCAAATAAAATTAATGAAATTCATAAAGATCATAGGGAAATACTTTGAATTTCTGCACAATAAAATAGATTAATCGTTGCCTTGTGCATTAAGTAAACTTGCATCTGGTGATCATTGTCAAAGGAAAGTGGGGATCCTGATAAGTACTTTGAATGGCACAGTTATCAAGATTTACTTCTTTGCTGCCCATCCAGAGGAGAGAAATCACAATCGTCCTCTCCTCAGGCTGCCCTGCTGTATGGATCACTTACAGAAGCACAGCAGATGCGAGTCTGAAGCAGCAATGTCTGCGTCAACAAGCAGAAGAGATCAAAAACAGCAGGAGGGCAAGGCCATGGAGTAAGGAGTTAATCCAAATTTACTCCATTACCTGAAAGGTTTGAGCAAGTGCTTTTATGTAAAGGCTTTTATGCACCATTTTAAAAATATCCACTTATTTTGGCCAGTTTTCATTAAGAATAAACTACTGCAGGCAGGGAAGGGGAGATCATTCAGAATTCAGGATTTACTCCGTAAAAGGACTTCATGTTTATCTTGGGCTCTAAATCTTCAGGTTGCATTTTTAGAAGCAGGTGAGGTTTTAACTTACAGAATTCTCTCTCTCTAATTAGAATTCTCTCTGGTTCTAATAAGAACAATTTTAGGGCTGTTTTCTCCTGGTTAATGGGCTGGGAAGGGGCTCTGTATTTTCAGACAATGTCTTTCCAGATGCTATTTCTACATACTGTATTTGGGGTCAATTCAGCTGTTGATCTCACCAACATTTTTTAGGTATTTGTATGCCAGCATTCAAAATATATAGAGAAATAACCAAATATATATGGAGATAGAGATACGAATGGGGGGTCAGGGGTTATGTTGCACTGCAGACATATAATCTCATCACCTCCTTTGCATAGGAAATCTGCTTGCCTATTTCAGCGCTTGTAATCTTTGTGTGGATCTGTAAGGCCAACGCTATGATTCCTTATCATCCAAACTATCTTCTTTTTTAGAGCAGGGGTCGCCAACCTTTTGGACCTCAGGGACCATCTAACTCATAAATTTAAATCCTGGGGATCACCAATATGAATTTTGACTGATGGTGGCTTGCTGATGTTGGTGGGAGAGAGAGAAAGAGAAAGAGATCTGATCTAACTTCTCTCTCTCTCCCTCCCCCTCTCTCTCTCTCTCATACACACACACACACAAGCACATAGACAAAGGATTCAAATTACTGAACAATCGGTTCTTGAGCATGGCTTAATTTGTGGGTGTGGCTTGGTGATCATGTGACTGGCTGGGCATGGCTTGTATGTAAATATTATAAATATTTATATAAATATTGAATTTTTTATTTAAAAAAGAACACCTTTTATCCAAAATCAGGCAAAGCCGGCAGGCAGATTGAGTTGCTCACAGACTTATTCAGTGATCTATCTATCTGCCATCAGCTACCTGAGTCTGTCACATAAAATTTGCTTGCTGTGAGTCTGCATTGAATTATAGAACCTTCAGTCCTAAGGGAGGTTTGGCTATGCTTAAAAGCAGAGCCGAAGATCTAAAGACTAGCTAGAAAGCAAGAGTGTCCTGCTTCCCAGCTAATCTAAATCTCCTGGCACAGTAGAAAAGCTGAAGGTCGGAAAAAAAGCACTTTAGCAGGCAAGTTTGCCAGGTAAGGAGTGAGTGGGCGGGAAGGGTTCCCGCAGACCATGTGGGCAATGCAGCCTTGTGTTTTTGTGCAGCCTGGATTAATTACTTTGGGGGTCCTCTGGGGATGAAATTTTCTGTGGCCCACCAAAATTTTCTCACAGCCCACTGGTTGGCAACCGCTGTTTTAGAGGAATCGACTTCTGCTGCTAAAGGATAGCCATCTGGTTTAGCCCCATCAAAATCAGTGAGATCAAAGCATGAAGTTAAATGCTTAGAAGGCATGTATGTAGTTAGGTGGGATGTATGCTAACTCCTCACTTTTTTAGACCACAGTGGCTTATATGCATGCAATACAATTGCACCAGCTTCCATCAGTGTAGTTTTTATTGCAGTACAGTTCCATCCATCAGCAAAACCCTCATTTGAGAGTTTAATGAACTGCATGTTTTAACCATTCTCAACATTCATTTGGGTCACTGATTAAAAACAGCACAAGGCTCCATCTGTCATCATCTTTCGCACTGCATTTTATTTCGGTGTGTCCATTTCAAATTTTCTTTTAAAATGGAATTGCTCATTTCATCTGTTTTATAGGTTCAGAGGAGAATGTAGGTTCATTATGTAGCACAAATCAAATCCATCACAAGTGAGGGGCAGAATAGTAAATGTTAAATAACCTTATTGCAATAAGGGATTGCAACAAGGGATGAGATCCTGGGTTGGGATCAAGGGTGGGATGCTACCGGTTCTGCCCGGCTCTACAGAACTGGTAGCTCTGAAGAGCAGCAGACACTGAACCAGTTCTGTGTTTGCTGCTGTTTGGCCCACCTGCCTGCCTGGGCTTTTACCTGTCCTTTATTTCCTGCTTTTTCAACTTCAGCTGTTTTGAGCAGCACAGCTGAGATTGAAAAAGCAGGAAAAAAGAGGCTTCTCAAATGCTGCACACCCGCATGCAGCGCTTTTCAGCTGTCCAGGCAGTATAGCTTAAGGATTTTTACATGCGCGCGCAGCATAGTCACTGAACCGATAGTAATAATGGTTGAATCCCACCATTGGTTGGAATCATTATTTTGTTATTTTGTGGCAATATCAATTGGTGGACTATCCCTTCCTTCCTTCCTATAAATAATAAAATATACTATTATTTTCCTTCCGTCCGTCCTTCCTTTCCTTTCTTCCTTTCTCTCTCTCTCTCTTTCTGTCTTTTTCTTTCTCTTATACATATGTGCACATTTGGTCCCTTTAATCGTATGTGGGAATATTCTTTGGAGACAGATGAAAAAGCCCCAGTCAAGGGAAACATGGATAAGAGGCAGCTTAGCTTGCACAAGGAATGAGTACAGCAAAGCATCTTGAAAGAGTTTCTCAGGCTGTAAATGTGACGGTGGAGAAATGTACTTCCAGATTGTTGTCAACCTTGTGAGGTAGTTCAGACAGGAAGCATACCCAGATGAACTAATTCTTCTTTTTGTAAGTTTACATTAACAGAATCTGAAGGTACATTGCTCCCCCCTTTACAACCCAATGAACTAGGTAGGGAGGGTCCCTTCTGAGAAGTTTGCCACATCTCCATTCCTTCTGTGGGCTATGCTGCCTCTAATTGGACTGTTTTCCAAAGGCTGTGACTCCCACCTCTATCCCACAAGGTCATTCCCACATTCCAAATACCATTACAGTCCAGATATGGGATTAACAGAATTTAACAACTGGTTTGCCTAGTGCAGAACCAAAAATGTAAGCATGCATCTTCCACACTTGCATGTGGCTGCAAACACACAGCAATTTCATGCAAGCGGCTTCCTGCACACCTTCTTGGGCAGCCGCAGTAAGTAGAGTGGGAAAGGTGCAAAAATTAGCTGGACTGCATGGGTGGGGCAAGCAAGCCAGAGGGTGAGATATATAGGACGGTTAGGGTCCTATAGCACAGGGGTGGGTGGGTGGGTGGTTGAAACTACCGGTACGAGCGAACCAATCCACATCTGCAGCAGCCCACATCTGCATACTACCTGTTCTCAAGTGCTTTCCTGGAACACTTTCCTCTGTGTGATTTTCAGAGGACTATGGATGAGAAGCATTAATTCTTTGTTGAATGTTTCTGTTATACTCCTTAGAGCGCCAGGAAAAAAATCATCAGCTTTTGACAACAGACAGTAACTGCTACCTATATTTAAAATATGTTTGGTGAGAAGCAGAGGAAGGCATTTTTGGATTTAATCTCCCAGCTGTTCAAATTATGGGAATGCATTGTGTTCATCAACACTGACCTGTTAGTTTTTACAGAAATATAACTTAGAATACCATTGCTTTCTATTGCAGTGTTTTTCTTTCAAAACTTTAAAATGTGTGGACTTCAACACCCAGAATTCCTCAGCCAGCATGCTATCTGGAGAATTCTGGGAGTTGAAGTCCACATATCTTAAAAGTTTCCAAATTTGAAAAGCACTGCATTAATGACTGCTTTTTTAATTGGTATTATAAAATACATTTATTGTTTTAATGTTTTTGTTGTTTTGAATATATTTTGCATATGTTAGCCACCGGGAACAAAGTTTGGTCAAAAAGCAGAATAGAAAGTTAATGAATAATGCATGAATGTAAATAAATCAAGTTATGAAATGAAAAAGTAAACATTTCCTCAAGTTAAGCTCACATCCTATTGATGACATGGAGACTTTTACTGTTTGATTTGTCTTTTAAATTCAGGGCCTGGCCTAAAGTTTCCCACTGGATTATTGACCAGATCTGACTTACTTAATTTCTGAATCTAAGGAGGTTATGAAGATACTGAAACTTACTTTATGAAATACAGGTACTCAAAGAAACATTTTTTTTACTGCCAATCCCACATGCCTCCATATCTGAAGCAAAATGTCAATATAGTTCAGTGATGGGATTCAATTTTTTTTACAACCAGTTATGTGGGCATGGCTTAGTGAGTGTGGCATGGCTTGGTGGGCGTGGCAGGGGAAGGATACTGTAAAATTTCCATTGCCTCCCCATCCCACTAACCTGGTTTCCAGCTCCATTCTCCTGTGCAGGGCAACCAAAAGAAGACCCAACCTAACAGCTGGGATTCAGGAGGCAGAGAATAGGTGGGAGTGGGAACAGTCAGAGGTGGTATTTGCCAGTTCTCTGAACAACTCAAAATTTCCATTACCGGTTCTCCAGAACTGGTCAGAACCTGCTGAATACCACCTCTGATATATTTTCTTTCTTTTCAAGATGCATCAAGATATCGAAATGCAGAATCCGTTTCCCAGCTTCCATTTCTGATGGATTTATTTTAGCAAATTCTGATTAGCTTCCCTCCATTTCAGAGACCATGCTCATCACTTTTCAAGCAGAAACTCGAAACTGCCCAGTTGGACAAGAGTAAAGTCTCTTATGTAAATTTCCCCGTCTTTTCTAGCATAAATATGAAGCAGGCCTGCTAGGAACTCTGGGGTTCATTAAGTACCTATCAGTTGCATCCAATGTTTGAAACACACACCACATCATAATGCTGAATGGCTCACTGAGCTAAAATAAATTAGGATTTTTGACAGCAGGCCAGCCCTGGGGAGCTGGGTGGGAGGGCAGAAATACAGTGAAGAAACTTTTCAAGGATCAGTAAAGCATTTATCTCATTAAACATGTACTGTGGGGATGAGAGGCAGGGTGGAACAGCCCAAAGGACAAGGATAACCAAAATGTTTTTCAGCATCTTCTTTAACATATGACAGTCTTTCTAGAGCCAGAATATTCTGCAGATTAATTGGTCAGAGAAAATCCATTTTAAATTGTCCACAAATTGCCTCAGTTTACCCCCATGTCAGCCTGGCAAAGAGCAATCAAAAAAGCAAGTATTCTGTCCAATGTATGCTTGTTTGTTTCTTCCACTGAGCAGATCAGCACATATTTATTTGGTATTAGTAGAGTAAGTCCTCGATTTAGCCCCAGATTTACCTGGCTAAACAAGACAATTGTTAAGTGAGCCATGCCCCATTTTATGACCCTTTTTCCGCCATGGTTGGTAAGCTGCAAAATTAGGATTTGGGAGGACCTTGTGGTGCTGTTTTGTCATAGTCCTCCTCCCAGCTTCTGAAATTCAGGTCCTTAAAGGTAAGGTCAAGCTTGTAACTTCTCTGCAGGTGCCCGGTCAAAAATAAAAATCCAAAAACTGACATATTTTTTCCCTTATTTTCTGTTGAGAAAGCTTCTAAAGCCCCAGAAAAAGAAAACTTTTTCCCCCTTTGTTTTTTCTTTCATTTTCTCTGGAATGCTGGGAGGAAGAAGGCGAGAAAGATTTTTAAAAATGATGAACTGTTGGAGTAGAAACTTCAGAAGCTCAGGGCTCTCACCCTCCTCCATCCCCCACCTCCGTTTTCAGAATTTAACATTTGCAGAAGTGAAGACAATCCTGCCATTTTTTGCCTTCCCAAGGGTCCACAGGCTTCTCTTCGGCCTCTGGGTGGGCAAAAATGGCCTCCCCTGGGCTCTGGAGGCCCTCCAAAAGGCGGAAATAGGCCTTTTTCCAGACTTCAGGTACTTCCAGAAGGCCCATTTCCCCCCCTCTCAGAGCCTCCGCATGGATCCTGCATTTACCTGCATCAAAAATGGGCCACCAGGAGACTCCTAGGAGAGGAGGGGAGGGGTGGGCAGGGCCAGCCTGTGGGTTCAAATACCGGTTCAGCGAACCAGATGCAAATTTAATATTCAGTCCGAACAGGTAGAATCCCACCCTTGCCCCTACTGCCCTCATTGTCACTCAGGGCCACCTTATGCCATTCTCCAAGAAGTGTGCAAGATGCTTTTCTACAGCTTCTGTAGACTTCATGAGAAAGCATACCTCGTACTTATGTGATTTTTTTGAGAGTCCAAAAGCCACACAAGAAGTCCCATTTTCACATAGTAACTGCAGCCTCCCCAAATCATACAAGAATGAAGTGTGCTTTTGAGAACAGTTGCTGTCAGGGAGCTGGTGAACACGGGCATGTCACTCAGAACATCATGGTATGTCCCCTTTGACACATGTGTCATAGGTTCATCATCGCTGGCCTAGTCTGTGTGGCAGCTGGAATTGAAAACAGCATGACTGTTTTTGTCAATCCGCTAAATGTTCCAGCACTCCTGCTAGGAGCATATATAAGAAGAGATCCAATGCCAGACCTATTTCTAATGCACAGCGCAACCTCCTGGGGATCTGTACCATTTTTTTTCAGTGAAATGTGACTAATTGATATATTTACGTGCACGCTACTGCCTAACTCAAGGAGATCATAAAAACTCAGGGTGGGAAAAAGCAAGTAGGATTTTCTTTTTTTTTTTTTCATGTCAACCATTTTGCAGAATCCCTTTTGTGCCGTTGTCGTGCGTCTGCACCTTGAAAATTGAAGATGCTGGACTGGGTTCCATTATCCAGATCTCCTGCTTTTGCGAATCAAGTTGTTTTTTCCTATCCCTACACACTTCTGATTCTGATACTTTTACAACATTGTATTTGAACCAAGGCACCACCTACCAATTAAATGAATCAGGAAGGTACTAAAGGCTCTGCAGGTCATATTCATTGCCAAGAAAGCAACAGAGTACAGTAGACATGCATATGTTCTGTGTGTATGTGCGCATGCTTGTACACACACACACACACACACACACACACACACATGCATATAGTACTGTGTAGTATGCAGTGTGTATAGTACTATATATTATATAGTACTGTGCAGCATAAAGAGTACATAATACTGTACACACTATATAGTACGGAGAGAATGTACACACACATGCACACACAATAGCCATCTTTTCATAGGGGGATAAGGGGATAAAGTTCCTTTATGACAAAGAGACAGTCTAGTAGGGTGTACTGCCTCTCCCCACACACCCCCACCCTCTGTTTGTGTGCTTGTGTATCCCTATCATGAGCTTTTAATTTAGGGCAGTAAATGACTGGAGCTTTATCTAACTGGGTATGGCTTTCATGCTGAGCCCTTCAGCGCTGCTTATATTACTTTCTTTGACTATGACAATAACTGTGTAATTGCTCATAATCTTTTACAGGCCTGGCAAGCAAGATTCCCCCCTTCTCCTCCTCTTCTCCATCCAGTTTCTTTTTTTCCTTTTTCTTCTTCTTTTTCCTTTTCACTTCAGCTTCCTTGCGCAAACTCTCATTTTTCATTGTTGAGGTTAAAGTGGGGGAGCCCAGGGCTTGTGGCGGTTTCTCTGTGACATTTGAAGAGCACCTCACAAGCGGTATTTTCCTGCATGTGCTGCATTCAGTCAAGTAGACAGATTGACTGAATGTTTCCTTGCCTTTATATGGGCATAAGGCATTGCCCTCTTTTCAGGAAAATAAAGGAGCTAAATTCCACTGAATGAATTTAACATCCTTGTCAGGCTGATTTTTGGTTGTCTGGTTTTTCAGGCCACAGCAATGTCATCAATGTATCTCTCTTCATTTTTTTTCAGTCCTTTCCGATTACTTCATTTTTATTTTGTCAAATTCTTCTGCACTTGGAGAAATGGCTGAATAAATATCTATGGGTGAACAGTTTCGGCATTTCTATTAAAATTTTGTATTTTGCACTTGGTATATTTTTTTGAAAGTTATATCCTCTTAGAACACAAAAAATGAACATTTCTCTTTTCTCTCAAGCCACACATCATGAAATAAAACTCAGTTCATGAATTAGTTATTTTTCATGCTTGACCACAAATCCCAAAAGTGCAAATACAGCAAGAGCTCTGGGTTAAACCCAGGGCCCTGAACTTGACAGAGGACTCAGATTAACAATTTCCCATCAAACATAGATATAGCAATAATTGACCCACTAATTTACAAAATCCTGCAACCATTCTCCATATGTTTCAGCCTTCAGGCCCCTAATCATCTTTGTTGCTCTTCTCTGCACTCTTTTTTGAATCTCAACATTTTTTAAAAATTGTTGCTACCAATATGATATTAAAATATAATCAAATATAGTATAAAATATAAAAAACAGTATTGTTTTTTTATGTTGAGACTCTAGAAAGAGCATAGAGAAGAGCAACAAAGGTGATTGGGGGGCCTGAATGCTAAAACATATGAAGAATGGTTTCAGGAATTGGGTATGTCTAAATTAATGAAAAGAAGAACAAGGTGGAATATGATAGCAATGTTCCAATATCTAAGGGACTGCCATAAAGAAAAGGGAGTCAACCTACTCTCCAAAGTATGTGAAGGCAGGATAAGAAGTAGTGGATGGAAACTAATCAACCTAATCAATCAATCCAGAACTAAGAAGAAATTTCCTAACAGGACAATTAATCAGTGGAACATTTTGCCTCTAGAAGTTGAGGGTGCTCCTCCATCACTGGAAGTTTTTAAGAAGGAATTGGATAACTACAGTATTTATCTAAAATAATATAGCCTTTCCTGATTGACCAGGAGTTTGAACTAAAAGACCTCCAAGATGCCTTCCAACTGTGCTAATCTGATACAACAACCAAAACTGGAAGCAATATTCCAATTGGCACTAACCTTTTTTTTTAATATTTCATGACCATTGCCCATTGATGTCATAAGATCATTGAACATCAGGGCCAACATTTTCAATCTGCACCTAGACTCTGGCCTTGGAAATGAGGCAAGATTCACTTTCAATTTCCTTCTTGGTCTAAAGATAGTTCCAGAAAAATCCTTTTCTCTCATTTCTCCTACTTCATGGATTGTGGATTGTGGTTGAGCTAAAGTTCACGGAAGTAATCCTAAACCTTGCAGTAACAGGTTCAACATGCAAATGAATATTTACCTGATAAAAGCTGCACAGTTGTGCAAATTTAATTAAAATTGACTTTAAAAAACAAAAACAATTATTTTAATAATTGCAGCCCGAATGTCTGTGTGTAATTTTGCTTGGGTTCCTGCTTTGTCCCTTTACTTTATCCACATATAGTGATATATAAAATTTACTTCTTCAGAATTTAAAAAAAAATTCGCTATATTTATGTAAAACGATTTGTATGCCCATCTTTAGAATACAACTCTGGGTGGCTCACAACAACACTAAAGCCAAGAAACAATAAAAACCAAAACTCCAAAAGCAGAAACCCAGTGCCTCAACCATCACTGCATCATCCTTAGATGCCTCCAATACAGTCATTCCCAGGCTGCCATTTCACTCTATCTCAGCGGCTTGCTACTGGATACCTTGGTACAGGGTAGATGGCAATATCTAAAGCAGGGTTCGCCAACTTTTTGGATCTCAAGGACCACCAAACTCATAGTTTTAAATCCCATAGACCACTGATATGAATTTTGACTCACAGTGGCTGCAGGAAAAAAGTCTGCAGGAAAATTCCCCACCCCGTTTTCTTACCAATCAATCATTCTTTATTTGGGATCACAGGACATCATCTCCAGCTCTGTTTTCAGGGAGAGAGAGAGAGCGAAAGAGAGAGACTTTTAGCTTCATGCAAGGAAAGCAGCAGAAGCTGCAGAAGTCTTTCTTTCTCTCCCCCAAACTCCATCAGAAATGAGTCTTTGCTGGTGCAGCAGGATGGCTTGCAGGGTCCCAAAGATTCATTTCTGGCAGAGTTTTGGGGAGAGAAAGAAAGACTTTTGCTGCTTTCCTTGCGTGCAGCCAAAAGCAGCCAAAAGAAAAAAGCGGAAAGAAGCAGCCCAGTGCCAAGTGAGGTGCATCGGGTCAGTGGGGCAAGTTCCCCCCTCCCCCCTTCCCTCACTACTTCATGTTTTCGCAATGCAAGCTACACAAGCCTTGTATTCCCACACAGCCTGAATTAATTGCTTGGGGGGGTGACATTTCTTTGCGGACCACCAAAATTTTCTCATGGACCACCAGTGGTCCCTGGCCCACTGGTTGACATGTGAAGCTTCCAAGGCAGTTATCCTTAAATTGCACCCAGAAAGAAACTGGTAGCCAGTGCAGATCACCATCTTACTGTGTAAGGTAAACCAAGAGGCACTTAAGAATACTACACTACATTAGATAGTGACTATAAATACCATATTGTTAGAATATACAGGCTTAAGAATAAAGAAATGCATTATCTCCCATTTCTATGACTTGCATCTTGTATCATAATATTGCCCCTAATTGTAAACCAAGGGAATAACCAAGCCTCCTTGGAAATATTTGGCTCAGAATTTTACCAAGAACAAAATAGCTGTGGAATTTATTTGGGAGGCTTAAATATGGACACTTGTTTAAAATCAGAATTTTGAAACAATTACAAAAAATATCAGGCTTGAAAGAAGACAATATTATGAGGTTGGGAGCTGATCTAGGATTGGGGCAAACATAAAGAACCTCTTTGGTTGTTTTTTTTCCCCTCTCATCTGTAAACTGCTCTATGATCCTTTCCAAGCCAGAATGCTGTGTTTGCTGCTTTTATTGTTTTAATCTTTTTTCTGTAAACTGGCCTTGTAAGCCACTTAGAATTGGTTATGACTAAAACAATGTATAAACTGGGGGGAGGGAATTAAACAATCAAATAAACATAGCTGGAGTTAAGATGGATTGTTTCATATTTTTTGTGAAATATTTTTTGTACATACTTTTTAAAATCAAAAATAGCAAATCATTGTCCCCATCATTATCATTATCAAAACGTTAATGCAGTTTTCTGTCTCTACAGACAAATCAAATATTGTAGTTGGTTCAAACTGAAGAAAATTGCTTTTACAAACTACAACAGTTGAAAAAACATGGGGGAAGGGGTAATATTTACAGAAAGGTCACATGAGGCATTGTTTTAATCCTCCAGGGTGTAAAAAAGTATTAAATCAGGTTAGTGGAGCCACAAGAAACTTGAAATGTAGTGTTGTAAAGCGTGTATCTCCAACCTGCTGCTATTAAAAAGCATTTCATTTGTTCAAGTGAAGGCAACCTTCTCATGTCCTGCTTTTGTTCTCTCCAGCCAGCTTAATCAAATATGGAAGCAGCACTGTTGCCACTAAAGGATTATTTTACTTTATTGCTTAGGGCGAGATTGAATCATTGTGCTTCAATCATGATTTCTAGGGGAATGTAATTATCTGAGGCCCAACCACTGCAGGCAATGTATTTATTTTGTACCAACACTTGGTCTGCCCAAATAACCCCCACCCAAAAGATGGTGTGTGCCTCGGTAATGAAGCCCTGTCTATGTCCTCCATTTATGTTGCAGTGTCACAAACTCCTTCCCTTGACTTTTTGGAGACAGAGGGGGGAAAAGAAGAGGCGTGTCTGAAAGTGTCATGCATAGCAAATCTGAGATTGATTTTTGCCCTTCACCTTGTCCTTTAACTCATCCTTGCTACCTAAGTTATTAGTACTGTAGCCTTTGCCTGTTAAAGCTGGCTCACTCAGATGCATCTTGGTTGATATTTACTAGATCTGCCTATGTTCACCTAGGCCCATTTTCACCACAGTTCATTAGGAATGTGTTATTGTTGGACTCTCCAACTCAGTCTTTCAACTTAGCTCAGTCCTGTGCATATTCTTACCCTGAGATTTATGTTCTGCATCCACAAAAGAGGTCTTAAATCAACGAGACTGTTAACATCTCGAGTTCTGGGATCCTTAGAGATAAAATGCTGGTGTACTAATAGATGATTCATAGCTAGTCTTAAACAGAAAATAGCCTCATTTGTGCAGCTCTGTCCTCTGCAGAAAGGGCTGTGTGTGTGGCTATGAGTCCTTTATCCATCATCAGGTTGTACAAAGATTATACCAAGCTGGAATTTAGAAATTTTGAAGTTTACAACTAAACAAAAATCATCAAAACAAATAAAATACTATTTAGCTTTCTTGCATCCATTCTTTTCCCCTTACTATTTGCTCTATGACTTAAAATAGATGCTTGAGAAAAAAATCTCTAAAAGACTACATATTACATGAAGAGAAGAGTGAAAAAAATAATTAGGGGACTGGAGGCTAAACCATATGGAGAATGGTTGCTGGAACTGGAAATGTCTTGTCTAATGAAAGAAGGACTAGGGGTGACATGATAGCAGTATTCCAATAAGGGTTGCCACAAAGAAGAGGGAGTCAAGCAGGACAAGTAGCAATGGAGGGAAAATAATCAAGGAGAGAAACAACCAAGAATTAAGAAGAAATGTCCTGACGGAACAATTTCTCAGTGGAACAACTTGCCTCCAGAAGATGTGGATACTCCAACCCTGGAAGTTTTTAAGAAGAGATTGGACAGTCATCTGTCTGAAATGATGTAGGGCTTCCTGACTGAGCAGGGGATTGGACCATAAAACCCCCAAGGTCCCTTCCAACTCTGTTATTCTCTATTCTGTAGATAAGGGTGCAAGCTCATTTTTATAATTGATTCTCTGTTTAATTTATGGAGCTCAGTTCTCATAGGTTGCCTGTGGAAGACCTTTCTACCCACCAGCTTTAAGTATGGATCATGCCCAGTGTGCTACATTATATGCTATTGTTATTCTATATTGAATTTTGGCCTTTAGAGATTCGTGGAATGATCTATAGCAAAGCTGATATGAAACATGAATGGTAGCTAGTGGGGCTTGAAATTAGAACCACTCCCATAAAAAAGGCATATCCCATTTCAGATCTATCTCTGAGAAACCTTTGAAACCATTCTAATTCAAACTGGATTCCATTAATCACCATACTTGCCTGTCAATAAATGCTTACACTAATTTTGTTCAACACTTCAATTGATCAACCAGCCCTCCTCTGCCTATCTCCCTCCTAATGAAAACAAAATTTCTCTATTTCTGCATTAGGAGAGGGACTATGTAATGATTGAAATAGTTTAATAAGCAAATACTCATGCTTTAACTTGAAATAATTCACTAGAACACCCATAAACAACATTTCTGACTGTGCCATGAGGTTTATTTCTAATGAGAAACTGACAAACCCTTCCTCCCAGCAGGAAATGGTATAAGGGTAAAGGTTCCTCTTGTACATATGTGCTGGCTGTTTCTGGCTCTAGGGGGCAGTGCTCATCTCCGTTACAAAGCTGAAGAGCCAGCACTATCCTAAGACTTCTCTGTGGTCATGTGGCCCAATGACTAAACGCCAAAGGCGCACAGAACGCTGTTACCTTCCCACCAAAGCGGCCCCTATTTCTCTACTTGCATTTTTACATGCTTTCGAACTGGTAAGTTGGCAGAAGCTGGGACAAATAATGGGAGCTCACTCCATTACGCAGTGCTAGGAATTTGAACCGCCAAACTGCCAACCTTTCTGATCGACAAGATCCAGCGTCATAGCCACTGAGCCACTGTGTCCCTTCAGGAAATTGTATACTTGATCCTTTTCATTGTGGTCAAGTATAGGAAATGGTATACCTGATCACAATGAAAAGGATCATTTTCTGGTTGAGGCTGA
Source organism: Laticauda laticaudata (assembly GCA_004320025.1). Lineage (NCBI taxonomy): Eukaryota > Metazoa > Chordata > Lepidosauria > Squamata > Elapidae > Laticauda > Laticauda laticaudata. The sequence continues at coordinate 28,482 of BHFT01018247.1, forward strand.
TAGGTAGCTCTCCCATCTATAAAACCTTCGTCTGACGTTACCTGTTCCATTGGATAAAGGTTTTGGTAGAGTGAGAAAGGGAACTATGAATTGTACAAAAGATTCATTTAGAAACCTTAAATATCTTCATTTAGAGCTATACTACACATTACGATAATAATAGCTTCTCTTCCAGCCTAGGAACTATTCTCACAAAAAGTACAAGTTGTTTACCCTGCAGAAATCACCATGAGAATTTCCCCCCTCCCAGCATAAAGTGTTCCCAGAAACATTGTTATCCTTATGCAATCTGCCATTACATCATTAAACAGATTAAATAGAATATCTTTTGTTATTGGTAATTCCAAGTAAAAGGCGACCAGTTCACACTGTTTTCCAAAATGCTTTTATTAGATTTAGTTTGTAACAATATGAGTAGATATACTATGGTTAAAGAAATGCCTAGCTTCCCTTAATATTTCAGAGCTGGATCTCTGAATTAATATCTGTGGTTTGATTTGACAGCTGTAACACTTGTTTGAATTCTGACCCACAGGTATGGTTTTTGCAACTCCTGAAGTTTGAAAAGTGTTACACCAAAGTATTATTACCATTGCTGTTGTTTAAAAAGCTAAGAGTACCTAAGTGACATAATATATAGAGATTTTATATCCAGAGGCAATTTATTATCTTAGTTATACCAAAAGGACTGCTTTATTTAGAAATTGGTTTATCTGAAGAAAAAGCCTGTATTGTAATGATCAACTCTTGAATTATAGCCATAGTAGTGAACTTTAGAAAAATATCTGAGTATGATCTGATAAGAAGAATCTTTATGATTTTGGACCCAACTGTTACATCTTACTTTGGGAACAAATTTGTCCAGTAGCAGAAAAAAAACATTTTCATTGCATGGTAGTAAAATAGACAATTCTGGGAGAGAAGTACATTCTATTTTGTATTATACACTAGGTATCCACATGAAGATGAATTCTCTGAATAATCCCAACATGTTAGCCAGTAATATACTTCATGGCCAGCAATATGACAATTTTTTTTTGCTTTAAATTTTGTTCAGAGCAAAAATATCTTCCTTATGATGGACTTCTACATTCAACAAAAATAATTACTACCATTACAATTCTGGTGTACAAAGTGTATAAAACATTAACATTTATTTTTCTTTATATTCTTGTTAATGGGATTTTCCACTCTCCTAAAGGTAAGTCAAAATTTATGGCCCATTTGTTTTAACTCTATTTGCATCGGAGCTCCCAACATTTTCCTGCCTGGTAGCACAACCCATTAATCCACTCATAGCATTATTAGTTATTAACACATCTCTGTCTGGGTATTCCTGCCTGGGCACGTTGTTCCACCATTTTCAGGAGGTGGGTTTGTACACTGTCTTGTGCGGCTTCTAGTTCCCCTTTGACAAGCTGCCCATGGAGTCCAGCAACTCCAGCTACCTTGGGCTGGATAACCTGTAACACAGTACATCATGATTAGCAACTTTCAGATAAAGCTAGTTTCAGATTTGTTCAAGATTTAGATTAAAACAAAGAAATCAAACCCATTCCAGTTTATGGATGACCCTGGGCATTACTGGCAATTATTAATAAGTAAGAATACCAGCAGCATTACATAGCGTTGCAACACTTATATTTCTGGAATTGTTGGAGCTGTCACTTACTAAGTTCTGAAAAGTTGGATTATCCTTGATCTAAAAGAAACTTATTCTAGAAAGGAACTAATGCTGTTGTATGGAAATCAAGACCAACTATATTTTGATGTAAGTATGTAGGAAAAGTTCTGTTGAACCAGAAAAAAAATTCTCCTAATTCAGTTGCCATCTTCCTCTAGGAATTCATTAGTAGGATATGAGTGTGGAACTAAGGATGGTAACTCCTCTGACCATAGGTTTTAATCAATGGGGAAAAGATCAGAATACTGTTTCTAGAACTTGAAGCATCACACACATATATTCCATCAAGGCCGTAAGCCAAGATAGCCTTATCCTGCTAAAAAAAAGCAACAGTATAACAGCCTGTAAAATAAATGGGAAGAGGGGAAATTCAAAGCATACCAACAATATCCACCCTTTCTATTTCACTGTATTGATTGTTACAGAGAAGCATCCAGAAAAGGTACCTAGAACTGTTGCATAAGGTATAGAATATTTTCTCTTGTCTGTCAGTCCCTCCTCTGCCCACCGAAAACTTCTTTGAAGTTTTAGCTTTAAATCGCAATGGGTGGAGAAAAATAGACTGCTTTAAGAGTTCTTTGTAAGATCCACCTATTAATCTTCATTTTTACCTGTTCTCATTGGAGTGACAAATTCATTAGGACTGCATCAACATGACTGAAAATGAATTAAAAGCCAAACAGCACAGCAGCTGTTGTTCTAGAACAGTGTTTCTCAACTGCAACAATTTTAAGATGTGTGGACTTCAGCTCCCGTCATGCTGGCTGAGGAATAATGGAAATTGAAATCTATGCATTCTAAAGTTGTTGAGGTTAAGAAATCCTGCCTTAGGCATCAGAAAATATATCATCTTGTATCCAAGCATTTTAAATGGGGCAGGTGTTCTAGAGTGCTATCTGCTGCATTATTTTCAATGGAGGCTTTTCTTGTAGATTATTAATTTGAACCTGTTAAATTAATTCACATACTACCTCAATATTCTAATTTTTCCTCAGACCAACAAGCCTGGACTGTAAGTTGGGCTGAGTCGGGTTCAGAGTCACAATAATCTTCAATGTCTTCAACTGGACTATAACCCAGGTATTCATACTCTTTAATCCAATGTCTTAAGCACTATACCACCCTAGTTATACATCCTTTTATTTTAGTGTATTCTCTCTCTCTCTCTCTCTCTCTCTCTCTTCTTCCATCTTATATAAATTATATATATATATATATATATATATAGTATATATATATATATATATATATGTATAGTGTATATGTATATGTATATGTATTTATGTATATGTATATGTATATGTATATGTATATATGTATATGTATAATGTATATGTATACATAAAAGTATGCAATTTAACTCCCTTCTCTGCAACCCAGCTAATGGACTGAACCTGAATGTAAGTACTGGACTAAAAGTTCCAAAATAAATGCTGATTTTTGCACAAACCATCATAAATGTATGCATTAGATTCATAGCAGCAAGATATCTTTCCATCTCCTTTCATGGACTGAAAGAATTGTAGGCAAGCAAATTATTGACATCACGGGAACATCAAGTTCTGCTATATATCTATGTAATGGGTCTTTGAGAGTACAGTGTGTGTGTGTGTGTGTGTGTGTGTGAGAGGAGAGAGGAGAGAGGGGGGGAGAGGGAGAAGAGTATGAGAGATTCCACATCTATATCAAAGAATTACCTGAAGAGCTTGAGGTTGGAGTAACTGACCTGACACAATCCCTTACGGAATTAAGTATTACCTATATCCACTAGAATAAATCAATTTAACGACACCTAAATCTGCATAGGGTTACGCTGCAAGCCTTGGACATCCCCATTAATATTTATTGGGGGGCTTTCCTTGGCTTTGCCCTTGCAGACTCTGATATGATTTATGCTACTGCAGTAACTTCTACTTCTACAATGTCTTTAGTTAACCGTTTAGACTGGCTTGAAATGCCAGTCTGATTCCTGGAGAAAGCTCCTTTGGTAGCGTGGCATAAAAGCAGGGGTGGGATTCAAAATTTTTAACAACCAGTTCTGTGGTGGACATGGCTTAGGTGGTGGACATGGCTTGGTGGTCATGTTATTGCCTGGGTGTGGCCAACTCAACATCACTCACATCAAGGCATGCATCTCCTCGCCTGGCCTCTCATCACTGTAGGATGCTGCAACAGTTGTAAGTGTGAAAAATGGTCATAAGTCACTTTTTTCAATGCCATTGTAACTTTAAATGGTCACTCCACACAAGCAAAGTACCAGCAAAGGAGGAGGAAAAAATTCCAGAGTAGTTCCTGAGACAGGAAGCGTAGTCCTGCCAAGAATGTAATAAGGATTAACGGAGAGGCAGTTTCTGTAAGCAACACCAGAATGTTTCCTTCCTCTCTTCCTTACAGGATTAGGCCAGTAATTTCTTCTAACAACCGGTTCTCCAAACTGCTTAGAATGTCAACAACCAGTTCTAACAAATAGGTGCGAACTGGTAGAATCCCACCCCTACATATAAGGTATTGAAAGTAAATGATGTTTACAGCCTCCTGATCTCAGGAGGTCTCAGAAAACAATATTTTCTCAGAAGTCTTACCTGATTTCGATGTTTCTCCACAGTCAGGGCCTAGGTAGCCTTGCTTGCACTCACAAACACAGGTAGCTCCCAACAGGATTGGTTCACCATTGTTCTTACAGGGACCACAACGGCAGGTATTGAATTCCATTAAATACTGATCTAAAGCCCTTTTCAAGTTTCTCCTCTTGGTTTCCATATTACCAAGACTTGTCCTAGACAATAATTCATATATGGGCTGCAGCTGAGGAAAAACAGAAAAAGGAAAACTATTTTATATTGTGGTTGTTTTGGATGTTATGGTAACTCAACATTGGGAAAGTTGAAATACAATGCCCAGAAAGTAACAGGCTATCTTGGGAAGATGGCATTTGTAAACCATTAAATTTGAATGGTGCAAGTACAGAATGGATGGAATGACAAAATACTTATTTTGATAATCCTGATGATGCAATGGCCCTGTCTGATTTATCAAGGATTTTCTGACAATTTGCTTCTCTCTCTTTTAAACCACTATATACACTTTAAAAAAAACAATTTTTTAAAAAATGCATATAGAAGCTGCATAAAATCTCATTTGTGGGATGCTTATAGAGAATGGGAGAAACAACATGGTGCAGGAGTCAAGAGAGCGAATGGCTCCTATGACTGAAACAATTGGATGAAATACAAAAATAGATGTAGAAAATGTGGATAATGTCTACAGTAAGACAGATACTTGAAATTCCCTTAACATACACTGCTCAAAAAATAAAGGGAACACAAAAATAAGATCCTAGATCTGAATGAATGAAATATTCTGATTAAATACTTTGTTCATTACATAGTTGAGTGTGCTGACAACAAAATCACACAAAAATTATCAATGGAAATCAAATTTAGCAACTCATGGAGGTCTGGATTTTGGAGTTGCCACTCAAAATTAAAGTGGAAAAAAACACTACAGGCTGATCCAACTTTGATGTAATGTCCTCAAAAAAAGTAAAAATGAGGCTCAGTAGTGTGTGTGGCTTCCACGTGCCTGTATGACCTCCTACAATGCTTGGGCATGATCCTGATGAGGTGGTGGATGGTCTGCTGAGGGATCTCCTCTCACAGTTGTACTAAAGCATCCCCAACTCCTGGCAGTCTATGTATGCAATGTGGTGTTGGTGGATGGAGCGAGACATAATGTTCCAGAATGTGCTCAATTGGATTCAGGTCTGGAGAACGGGTGGGCCAGTCCATAGCATCAATGCCTTCATCTTGCAGGAACTGCCTGACACACTCCAGCCACATGAGGTCTAGCATTGTCGTGCATTAGGAGGAATCTAGAGCCAACCACAACAGCATATGGTCTTCAAAAGGGGTCTGAGGATCTCATCTCGGTACATAATGGCAGTCAGGCTACTCTGCAAGCACATGGAGGCTGTGTGGCCCCCTAAAGAAATACCACCCACAATCATTACTGACCCACTGCAAACTGGTCATGCTGGAGGATGTTGCATGCAGCAGAACATTCTCCATGGTCTCCAGACCCTGTCACGTCTGTCACATGTGTGCTCAAGTGTGAACCTGCTTTCATCTGTGAAGAGCACAGGGCACCAGTGGCGAATTTGGCCAATCTTGGTGTTCTCTGGCAGCAATGCCAAACGTCCTGCACAGTGTTGGGCTTATAAGCACAACCCCCACCTGTGGACCGTCGGGCCCTCATACCACCCTCATGGAGTCTGTTTCTGACCATTTGAGCAAGCCACATGCACATTTGAAAATGACCATTGGAGGTCATTTTGCAGGACTCTGGCAGTGCTCCTTCCTGTTCCTCCTTGCACAAAGGTGGAGATAGCGCTCCTGATGCTGGTTGTTGTCCTCCTATGGCCTCCTTCACATCTCCTGATGTATTGGTCTGTCTCCTGGTACGCCTACATGCTCTGGACACTACGCTGACAGAACACAGCAAACCTTCTTGCCACAGCTCGTATTGAAGTGCCATCCTGGATGAGCTGGACTACCTGAGCACTTGTGTGGGTGTAGACTCCGTCTGCATGGCTTTCCCACTAAGAAAAGCACTGCCAGCATTCAAAAGTGACCAAACCATCAGCCAGAAAGCATAGGAACTGAGAAGTGGTCTGTGGTCCCCAATTGCAGAACCACTCCTTTATTGGGGATGTCTAATTGCTAACTGCCTCTGCTTTCCACCTGTTGTCTATTCCATTGCACAACAGCATATGAAATTGATTGTCAATCAGTGTTGCTACCTAAGTGGACAGTTTGATTTCACAGAAGTATGATTGAATTGGAGTTACATTGTGTTGTTTACGTGTTCCCTTTATTTTTTTGAGCAGTGTATGTTGGACTGTGTTGGAAATAACATGGATTAATGCTATAGGAATTTGTTTGGGGAACAAGAGTGAAAACAAGTAGCTAGGGTTCATTGTCAATATATTTTTTTAAAAAATGTATATTCTTATATTTATATCATATAAAGATATCATATATCTTTATATTTAGAAACGGGGATAGAGAAGGAAGAATTGTTTAGTGATTTCAAGCTCTGGTGATCCTGTAGACCAATCTGTTAATCCTCAGGTAGGTTTATTTCTTATCCTGAATCTTGTATTTCTCTATAAAGCTGCTCACTGACCTGGAAGATTTTGAGCAGGACACTGGGGGCAGCATTAATAGTAGCACCAAAGGCCTTATGGTGACTTTAAGAACTGACATTTTAGTGATTTCAAGTGATTACGACCACAGGGATTTGTGGAGCACTTCTAGTCATTATGTGTGGGAGAAAAGGCATCAAGCAACATGCCATGAGGTCTTTTAGCCTCTATATCTCTCCCTGAGAGCAGCCATAAGTTCATTAAAAATGGGTTTCTCATCTGTACCCAGTATGATTTCCCAAGTCAAGTCACTTCCTGGAACTATAAAAATATGAAGTCTCTATTTATACTGGTGTACTACCCAGTGAAGCTTTCAGAAAGAAGGAATGAATCATTCTGTTTCTGCAGCTTTCCCCAATCTGGTGACTTCTGATAAAAAGGTTGGCTAAGATTGCTGCCTTATTTTCTGGGAACGTAGGTATAAATAAGTTTATACAAATATAGAGTTTGGAATAATCTAATTTTTGAGGCTGTAAGATCTGAGGGAGAGATTGCTTAACTATTTGCTCTCTTTGCTGCCTACAGGGCAAACAGCCAAGATGAGTTATTCCAACAAATTAAAGTACATACTGCAAATCAAAGCAAAAACCAAGTCTAAGAAAAACAGGATTGTTGCAACATAGTAGCATAAAATATGGATTTCCCCCTCCTCCAAAAATCTTAAAATATAATTATTCATCTAATCATTATATAAAAAGTTATGTTGGATCAGACTGTTTTTACTGTAGCTACCCAGACGACTTTGGGAAAACCAAAAGTTGAAGATGAAGACTATAGGTCTCTCCTGATCAGATATGTCTTCCACTGATGCCTGGAGGCAACATTAGAGTCTTCATGGCCAATAATCATTGCTCATCTTATATACAATGAGCAACTATAATACACAGCCATTTATATCTATGAGAGCAATGTCCATAATCACCTGGCTGTCATACAAAAGCTTGCCTCTTCTCTAACTAAATTACACCCACTCGACATCTTCAGTGGGAGAACTTTCCCCAACTATTTTGATGACAGCAGGAGAAAAATATCTCACAAGACATTTTCCCCACACTCTGCATTATTTTAAAAATGCTTATTATATTCCTTTCTCAGCCTATCATTTTCTCTGAGCTAAAAGCATAAACCTTGCAACTTCTTGCCCTAAGGTATGTTCTAGTTCCCTTTATCATTTTGATCATCTTTTTCTACAGTTTTTTTTAATCATTTTTCTAATATCTTTTTTGGAAATGCAACAAATTATATAGAACTATATGCAGCATGCCCGAAGAAGTTGGTTTCTCTCATTGATCTGTATACTAGGTATTGCAGTACCATCAGTTTTAATTTTATACTTCTAAAATTTTCCATTATTTGCAGTTTGCATTCTTTTTCCCTGCTATAATCGGCCTTGAATATTCTGTGCAAATGAAAAAAACAAGATATTCACTGAATAAACTTATACATATTTTAATCTTGTATTTTGTATTTTATGTTGCACAGTATGCTTAATTTTAATTGTGAAGTTTCTGACATGAACAAACAAACGCCAAAAAGGCATTAAGAGTTGTAAATCTAACCTTATGAATATCGAATTGCTAACTACAGCATACAAAACTTTTGCCAAACCAATACTTGAATACGCTCATCATTCTGGAATCCGCACTGCATATGAGACATGAATACAATGTCCAATCAGACATTAAGACATTAATACAATCGAGCAAGTCCAGAAGTATTTCATTAGAAGAGTACTACACTCCTCTGCTTGCAACAGAATACCCTATATCACCAGGCTTGAGATTTTGGGCTTGGATAACCTTGAACTATGCCGCCGATGGTTAGACTTAAGCATAGCACACAAAAATTATTTGCTACAATGTCCTACCAGTGAATGACTACTTCAGCTTCAACCACAACAATACAAGAGCACATAACAGATACAAACTCAATGTTAACCACTCCAAACTCGATTGCAGAAAGTATGACTTCAGCAACAGAGTGTTGAATGCACTGGAATACACTACCTGACTCTGTTGTTACATCCTCTAACCCCAAAACTTTAACCTCAAACTAACCACTATTGACCTCACCCCATTCCTAAGAGGTCTGTAAGGGGCGTGCATAANACCATCGTGCCTACCGTCCCTGTCCTATTGTCCCCATTTATTTGTACCTATTTCCTGTATTCTTACTCATGTTTATACTTATCCCTATTATTTTGTAAGCGATTGACAAATCAAATAAATAAATAAAAATAAAATCCTTTTTCCAAATGTTTAAAGTTGTCTTTTCAACCAATATTGAATAAGGACAATTTGTCATTACCATCTAAAGCAATGTGTCAAACTTAAGGCCCAGAAGTTTGCTGGGAAGAAGGCCCAGCACACAGAGTGCTTAGATCTGGCCCAAAAGGCTGTCCTGGAAACAGCGAAGAACCGGCTCACTGTGCCTCTGCAAAGAAAACAGAGCTGTCTTTTCACTGGCAGAGGGTTGCAGGAGGCCATTGCAGCCAAAAACAGAGCATGTGAGGGCTGAAGGCAGCCCTCCTGAGCTCTGTTTTAGATGGCAGAGGGTTGCAGGAGGCCATTGCAGACAAAAATAGAGCTTGGGAACCCGTTTTCACTGGCAGAGCACTTGGGCCACCAGAAGTACCCCAACATGAGTGACATTGAGTTGGCCTGCCCCGCCCCGACATCAAACAACCCTGATGTGGCCCTCAATGAAATTGAGTTTGACACACCTGATCTAAAGGGGTCCCCGCCCCCCAGTTTCTCAATACAGAAAACAGTTCTTGAATTTTCTGTTGCTCTATTCCAACTGTTAACTAAGCCTGACCCTGCTGAGCTTCTGACCAGGTCTGACACCTTCCAAGACTTTCTAATTGTAACCCAATATGGAATTTGCCTTTTACACAGCAGCTACATGCTAAATAAATATTTTCACAGAGTGACAGTTTGCAAGTTCAAGATCCTTTCCAATCAATCATTGGCTGAGATCCAAATGGGCTGTTGGAGACTGCAAAAGAGCTGGGCTCTGAAATTCAAATCAGGTGGATCTATCTAACACATCTGGGCTTCAAAAATCCTGCTGAGCCCCAGATGATAACAAAAACATACAGGAACCTCTAATTCTTTGCTACTTTTTATTGATAGCTTGAAGCTCTGCAGCCCAATGCACAGGAGCAACGCAGTGTGGAAAGAGGGATCAAGTGACAGAAATACAAACAGTGTGCAGAGCTGTCAGGAATGCAGAGTTAGGTGTAGGGCAGTCTGTTTACAGAGGTTTCCTATAATTCAAGAGGTTGAGAGGGTTGCTGCATAAGAGATCCTCTATGGCCTTGAAAAAAAAGGGTGTTTTGAAACAATATTTATAGAAAACACTTGGGCAAGCAACAGTATGTCAAATGGACAGGACATTCAAGTGGACGTTACTAATGTAATGGGTGTTTGAATCTACTCTAAAACCAGCAGCACTTGCGATGTTCTTGAAGCTGTCTTTTAAGGGTTACAGACTAAAGCTCCTGTCCCACTGCACCAACGGATGCAAAGAGGATGTAAAACGTTAAAAAAAGCTTGCCATCCATTGGAAAAAACACTATGCATCCGTAGTGTACTCACTGCCATACGTGTTTCATACGCTCTATCCCATCGAGCATCCATTCACTGAGATTTCATCTGTGCAAGAAGTTTTGAGCTGCACAAAACTTTCTGAACGGATGAACTTTCCGCAAGAGTACAATGTAAATCCGCGACATATGCGGGCAACAAACGTTCTATGTCCATTATCATCCGTTAAATGTCCGCTGTATCCTCTCTGCATCCTCTGGCAATCCTTGCAACTCACATCCGCTGCAGCTGAAAATGGAAAGAGGGAGGGAAACGAAACACGGAACGTCCACACAGAGATAGTAGAATGGAAATAGAAAGGATGTAGCGTATGCATCTCGTATATAAAGGATTTAAAATGGACAAAACATTTGTATCTGGGATGTATCTCAAGATATTTAGGATGTCTGCAGTAATGTCTAGAGTATGTAGAAGACATTCTAGCAGACTACCGATATTTCCTAAAGAAGGGGGAGGAAATCATCTGGATCTCAGTAGAGGTCCAGCAGCCGTGGTGTACAGACCTCTTCACCCTTGGTCTTGGTCTTCCACATCATCAATTGTTCTCCACTGTGGATCATGACACAATCCGTATGGTAGCTGTGATCATTCATCACCAGAACCAAACCCTGTTCAGACTGTTTCACCTTTTATACACAAGGAGAAGAAGGAGACGTCCAAGAGTTGTGTGGGTCGAGGATGGATCATTGAGAAGAATGGAGTTGGACTGTATGACCAGTTGATGGTGGAGCTGACGAATGAAGACCCTCGTGCATTCCATCACTCCATGAGGATGCCACCAACCAGTGTTTGATGAACTTGTAGAGCATCTGAGACCCAGGTTGACCAAGCCTAGCACCAACTTCACAAGCCAACCTGGACCCTGGACTGAAGGTGGCACTGACTCTGCCGCACTTGGCCTCTGGAACCATATACAGAAACATGCAGTATGCGTGGAGGTTGCCACACAACACCATCAGCAAAGTGGTCAGGAGAAGTGGTGCAGGCCATCATCGAAGAATACGTGGAGGAGCTCCTCAAGTGCCCCACCACTGAAGAAGGCTGGAGGAAACTTGCAGAAGAGAGGTATCAAGAAGTGGAACTTCCCCCACACCGTTGGAACCATAGATGGGAAAGCACGTGGCCTGCAAAGCTCCAGCCAACTCAGGGTCCACTTATTACAACTACAAGGGCTTCTTCAGTATCATCCTCTTTGCCATGGTTGAATGCTGACTACAAGTTCATCTGCAATCGATGCTTCAGGCAACGGGTCAGCTTCAAGATAGCCAGGTATACAACGCTAGGTGAGCTCAAGGATGGGCTGGAATGCAACCTCATCATGGGTTTTTCCAGATCCAGACCCCCTACCCAATGACACACAAGATGTTGCCCAACTTCATCATTGGTGATGATGCCTTCTCCTCAGAACCTACCTCATGAAGCCGTACAGTTTCAAGATACCTCACCGTGAAGAGAAGATCTTCAACTACAGGCTGTCCAGGGCAAGATGGGTGGTGGAGAATGCCTTTAGCATCCTGGCCAACAGGTGCCAGATTACTTCTCACACCATGCAGCATGACCCAGACACTTTGAGGAACATCGTGAAGCTTGTTGCATCTTGCACAATATCATGCGCACCCGCTACCCATTGTTGCAGAATGGACTTGTGGACCGTCAACAAGGGAATGGGGACATGGAGCCTGGTGAATGGAGCAAGAAACGTAACCTGATAGACACTGTGGATGTACAAGTCCCCAACAGAGCTTCACGTGAAGGGAAGAAGCAGCGCAACCTCCTGAGACGCTGGTGCAACTCCCCAGTCTGGAGCAGTGGAGTGGCCAAAGACAGGATGATAGATGATTAATGGATTCTTCCTTGAGCCTGTTGCATAACACTGATGAGATTGTGCCATGTATGTTGAGATGGGTCCTTCAATGAATAGGCATTAATAAAAGAGCTTTGTTTATTTTGAAATGTGTTTGATCAATGAATTAAATTGTTATTGATAATAAAGGTCCATATGTGTGGCAGCCGGGATTGGTGGACCATAACAGTCCCACTATGCTTGCACTGTAGGTTTATCTATCTCACAACTATCCTTATCTATCCCACAAGCATGCAAGGCTTAACCATTCTGTTAAAAGTTTTCACCAAACATTCATTAAGTAAAAAAATGAACCAAGCGTCTTTAGCAAAGATAAACCTTTATTAACTTTCTTAAGGTAACCTTTATGAATCTTATTTAAATAAGCAAAATGAACCAAGTAAACTGAATTAAGTGTGTTAAGCAAAAGATAACCTTTATTAACTGTCTTTAAGTAAACTGTATGACATTATTTTAAAAAAAGCAAAATGACCCAAGTAAAGTGTCTTAAGCAAAGATAAAGTGAACAAGTAACAACTCAGTCTCTGGCACTATTCTCAGTCACTCTGAGTCATGTCCATGGTCTCAGCTATTAAGCGGGCAGGGACTGTGGAGGTGGCTTGTGGCTTGAGTGATGGTCTGAGGGCACCATTAGGGTGCTTGGCCCCGAGAGTACAACAGGGGATGGTGTGTTCAGGAACTCTCAGAGAGCCTGACTCAGTCCCGTGAGGTTGAGAGGCCCTTCATCAAGTACCTGGGATGTCAGGCACAAGACTGATGACAGATTGTCCATTGACGGGCTTGGCTGTGGGGTGGAGGAAGAGGAGTGTAGTGCAGCTGTCTGGTCTGCAGCTGGGCGAGGTTGTTGCGTGCGATGAACCTGGGCCTGGACTGGGAAGGTCTGCTTCTGCTGTGGGAAGTCCTGGGAGTCGTAGCCTTGGTAGGTGAGAGGCCGTTGAAAGCTGTGGAAGGGCTGTGACATCACCTGGGGTGGAGGAGCAGACCTGGACTGGGTCAGAGCAGGTTTAGCTGGGCCTTGAGGGTTGTGCAGAAAGTGCTGTTGATCTTCTCCTTCATCACCTGGTACTGGGCCTCGGGCAGATCCCTCAGGGTGTGCTCACATAGGTGATGAAGGTGTGCGCGCTCGAGGATCCTCTGCTCCAAGTGGAGCAAACTGAGAGAGAAGTTCTGTGCTGGTCTTCATTGTGTCCCTGATCTCCAACAGGACAGTGTGGCTCTGGCCCTCCAGTCTGCCTCTCTGCCTGCATCCTGTGGAGCTGGGGGTGGGGTGGGGGTGCATTGGTCTCTGGTGGCTGCCGCTTCTTCCTCCATTTGTGACAGGGGATCCCTCCAAGTCCTCTGGCATGGGGTGTGCAGCTGTTGGGGGGGTCTCTGCCATGGGGCCCTTCGAAGACACCTGCCTGGACAGGCTAGCTGGCTCCTGGCTGGAAGACGACTGGCTGTTCTGTGGGCTATCTGAGGAGAGGGGTGTCAGAAGGGGCTGCTCCTCGGTGGCGGACCTCACCCTCCAGGAAACTGCACTTGGCCATGACGTACATCTCCCAGTCAGTGAGATTGACAGCGGCCTCCTGGATTTTTTGAGGTTTAGCTTGCCATACCAGGTGTGCATGTGCTTCCACCATCCCAGAGGTACATCTGCAGTGTAGCCCAGGCTCTCTGCCTTGTCTCTCCAAGCTGCTGTTTCTTCTTTGGTGTCGCGATAGAAGTCTTGGCCCTTTCTCCACAGGTACTCGTTCTCCCTCAGCCATTCCAGCACCTCATCCTCATGCTCCTCGGAAACAGTGTACTGTTTCCTCTCTCCCTTCTTCTCTTGCCTCTTCCTCCCTCTGGCAGGGGCTTCAGCAGGGCCTTCAGGGGCTTGAAGCAGCAGGGCCTTCAGCAGCAGGGCTTTGAAGGCCTTGGGGCTGGTCCACCACAGCAGCAGCACCAGCAGCACCAGCCAGCTTCAGAAGTCAGTGCCAGGGGTAGGATGCTGGTTCAGTTCTGTCCTTCTTGCCAGGGCTGGCACGAGTAGGCACCGGCTTCCTCTTCTTCCCTGACTGATGAACCATGGTGTTTTTTTTCAAGATGTATGAACGTCTTTCGACTGAATGCTGACTGCGTGCGAGCTGCATCCTTTTATATCCACGGAGCAATTCATACTCCCCACATGTGCAGTGAACACTTTGCATCCGATATACATCAGCTTTGTTTCCTCTAGGCGTCCGTGATGCATCCGCGTCATCTGCTATGCATCAGCCCCTTCCACTATGCGTCCGCTTTGCAATTCTCCCCCGGAATCCTTTCGGATGTGTCATCCGCTTTCATCCGCTGTCATCCGCTATGCTTCCTATGAACATCCACTTAACATCCTCACTACATACTACCCACATCCGTTCTTTTCCGTTCTTTTCCGTTTTGTTTATGCAAATTTTTGCCACTTTTGGGAGCAGATGACAACGGATGGAGCCATCCCCAAAATTTTGCTCGTCCGCTGTGTCCTTTTTGCATTCGTTTTGCGTCTGTCGGCCAGTGGGACCTAGCCTTTAGTGCCAGCCAAACAGTTTCATTCAGAATCCATGGAAATTTACTCATCTGGCATGAAAAATCTTGCTTCAATTAAATAGAAAAATAAAGGAAATGGGGAAACATATGGTATTAGCATTACCTAAAACCAGCAGCTTCTAGATGTAATGGGATTACAAATCAACTCCAGAATTTACAGGACAGTGAGTGTTGTGCAGTTCCAAAACATCTGAACATGCCAGAATTGGGGAGTTGAATTATACAGTCATCCAGAAAAATGAATTGTATAAAGGTTTTCCGCAATTAGAAGATCTTCTGAATTCCCTTTCCTTTCTCTTATTATTCTGAGCTGCTCAGGATTCTATTGTATAAGATAGTTGGCAATGTAGGTTTTTGAATAAATAAAATCTCTAACAGTGAATGTGAGGGACAGGAATGTCTCTCTGCTACAGCACACATATTGCTATTCATGCCCTAAAATAAAATTCTAGGGAGAAAAGCAGCTAGTGGGGACAGCAAGATATATTCAGAGCATAAATTCTAATACTTTATATTCAAACTAAAACGAATGGTAGCTTAGGGTGATAAACTCCAAGGGAAGAAACAACATTGCTTAAAAGCCTGGTATGTCATTTCAAATGTTGTTAAATGGCGTCTTCTTCCAAATGTACAAAGTAACAACAAGCCTGTCCCCTGAACTGATGCATAACAACATCGTTCTAGGAACTTTTGCCTGACAGGTTTAATTTCCTGGATATCTAGATGCAGCCATTTAATTGTATAGGTATATCATCTTTTTTCCACAAATGGCATTCCACCTTAGAAAATATCCAGCATGCAATGGTGCCATAAAAAAAAGTAACACTGAGAAATGATAACTTCAGAAGCCCGAGCAAAAAATAAATTGGCAGCCAGGAGTACCAACATATTAGGTTGAAAACGATGCTGATATTAAGGCAGATGTCCAACTGGGTCACCAACTTCAGGCATGTGAATAATAAGTTTGACTTATTATTTGTAATATTGTTAGTGCAAACCATGGAATTAAGTTTATTGGAATACATTGCTAGGCTTTATAACTTTATCCCATCTATTTGACAGTTGTACCATAGTTATTTTTGGGATTAAAACTGGAGGTAACCCTTACTATTATATCAAAAAAGAAAAATGCATTTTTATTGGTTTAAAGCCTGATTACTTTATGATTCTAGATACAGCAAAATTTCAAAGATTTTGCATACCATGCTCTACAGTGGTGGGATTCAAAAAATTTTTTACTACCGGTTCTGTGGCTTTGTGGGTGTGGCAGGGGTAAAATCTCCAGTCAGAGGTGGTATTTGCCGGTTCTCCAAACTACTCAAAATTTGTGTTACTGATTCTCCAGAACTGATCAGAATCTGCTGAATACCACCCTGATGCTCTATTGTTTCATGTACTTCAGGTGGTGAACTGAAATTCTAGTAACCTTATTTTCTCTTGAATGAAAGTGTATTTGAAGATGGGAAGCAAAATAAATACAGTGGGCATTGACCAATTCAACAGGTATAACATGCCTAATTCATCCATCAGGGACTGACGTATTTCACACCACCGCATTAATAATGTGTAAATTAAAGATCAAATTCCTGAATAAATTCAAGAGTGTTTTTTCATTGGCAAAAATTCCTGGCTCTGCACTTAATTGTATCACGTATTAGAGAATGTGTGGGCTTGAATTCTTCTCAACTTTCCACTTCCAATTGATCTACTATCATTAGAAAGTAGGAAGAGGAGAGAGTGATGAATGCTAATCTGAGAGTCACAAGCATTCTAGTATTGCTTTATCATCTATTTTAAGACCACTGCGCCACTATGGTGGTGCAGTGGTCTTAAAATAGATGATAAAGCAATATTAGATGATAAGGCCACTGTGGTGGTGCAGTGATTAGACTGCTGTACTGCAAGCTAATACTGCTGACTGCCAGGGCACCAGCTCGAGGTTGACTCAGCCTTCCATCTTTCCAAAGTTGGTAACATGAAGATCCAAATTATTGTGTGCAATATGCTAACTGTGTAAACTACCTTGAGAAGGCTGTAAAGTACTGTGAAGCAGTATATGTCTAAGTGCTATTGCCATCTAATGAACTGATGTCATACTTGCAGTCATGACTAAGGATACAGCAACACAACAAATGGATCATTTCATTTGGTTAGCTTCGATAAGTCTTAGTTGCATTGCTCAGCGTCCAAATGCATGGAATTCTCTCCTTCTGGACAAAACCAGAGTCTTATAATATTTCTTGAAGATCTAAACATGCTGCTATGCAGAAAACTTATGCAAAAGAAAGCCAGAAAAGACTTTTTTTTAATGGCACCTTTTATTTTTTGAGACAAAATGTCCACAATTGATTTCATTTGAAATGATCTGTATGATATGTATGATTTAGCTACCATGGCTTTCTTCAATGTCTTCTTGCTCCACATCTGCTCTAAATGTCTCTTTTCAACTAGGACAGGGGTCCCCAAACTTGGCAACTTTCAGACTTATGGACTTCAACTCTCAGAATTCGTCAGCCAGCTATGTTGCCAAGTTTGGAGACCCCTGAACTAGGGAAATAGTTAGAAGGATCTACAAAGGCAGTGGACTGTTTCCATCTCTGTAGCTATTTCTCATCTTTGACAAGATATTTAAACTGCCTGGTTGTAAATGCTTCACAGCGGGATTAATCGTATCACTACATATGTTGAAAAATACAATTCATTCTTCCTTCTTGAAAAAAAACAACCATCAATTTCTTAAAATAAATGTTTCTATTCCCACCTTTCTTTTGACAGTCTAATTGTCATAGTGCAGTAAACATAAACTTAAACATTATGAATTAAAGTCCTCTTCTTACCTCTTCTTTACTTTGAAAGTCGTTTTTTTTGCCTCTTTTTAAAAAAACACTCAAATTTGTATCCTTGTGAAACAGAGAGAAGGTCAACGTACCTACAGCCCATTACATTTAAGCTTGATCTAAGATGGAATCACTATCAAAATATAAAATGATCTGCTCCAGTACACTTTCAATCCTTTAGAAATGCAGCGTTCTTACACGTGAAAGCAAAAGCTTACCTCAAAATCAATAATGGTGGGATTAAGTTTTAATGACCTCCCCCAGTAGCGGTATGCTATGGAGTTCCTATTTTCCATGATTCTGGCAATGGATGAGGAATCTCCACCTTCTACCCGGGGGATAATATCTTCTACTGCTGACTTTTTGCCATGGTCGTCTGGAAAGTTGAACAGTTGAAAAAATTAGGGTTCACTTCTATGATTTTCCTAAGTCTACAGACATTCATTAATTGAAGTAACTTAAAAGAGGGTAAATCTTACAAGAATTTGGAATAGGCAGTAAAAGAAAATCCTACTGGTACGATTCATCTGTCATATATAATCATAGTAAGCACAGCATTTGTCAACATTGATGTCAAAACTGCATCTTAATGTTGACCTCCTTCTTGTGAGCTCAAAATATTTTTTTTCCAGTTATTGTTCCTTCCCTTTTAATTTTCCATCCATCTTTATAAATGAAATCAATTAATGGCAAGAAATTAGCAAAACAGAATGAGTCCTATGACATTCAAGACTTTGAAGACATTCCTATATATGTACTAGTCATTTTATGACCAAGACTACCACGTGCCCCTCATAAACATTTATCCAAGATTTTCTTCTCCTTTGAAAGAATCCTTAATTTCTAAAACAAATTGTGCTTTGTCAAATAGAATGAGGACCGGCAGCAAGAGAATGCAGCAGGTTCTGTCTATTTTGCTCTGTGAAGAATAATAATTATTATTTTTAATATGTTTATTGAAAGTTTCAAAACAAAAAAAGGAAATATTTAAAAACAAAGATATTTTAAATACACAAGTGATGAAGTCTATTTCCTACCTCCGCTCATGCCTCCTTCTGAGCTACATTTATTGAAGTTCACCTTGGCATTTATTTCCAGAGTTTCTTGAAATGGAAAGCTTAAGCCAATCGATGCCCCAAAACAGCTATTTACATAATCCTTTTTAATTTCTATAGTAAAGGAAGAAATCATGAATATCATTAGCATGTTTATACCCATGGATAATTGATGAACCTTCATATCTTAGTTACCAACAGAAGCACAGCAAGAAAATTTTTATTTGCATTTCAACTGGTCATTGTCTAAAATAATGTCTGCCAAGGATACATCAAAAAACCAAGATGATAAAAGCCCTGTCCTTTTCCACAGGCAACCCAACATTAAAAAGGATGGGAATTGACCCTTATGTTGCAACACACACACACAAAAAGGTGGGACTTTAAATGCATAGCTGTGGCTACATTCCTGATTTTTTTTTACTCCATTCTTGACAACTAATATCTGGAAAGCTATTGACAGTGATGAAGAGAATGCAGCTTGTTTAAAAAAAACAATATAAATTGCATTTCCATAGTTGCCACTGTGTAAGTCATATATGAGTTTTGAAAAGTAAGAAAGTCTGAGTAAAATGTGTAAAAATAATTGAAATTACATTTTTTTTAAAGAAGAGGTAATTTGAGATAATTTATCTAAGTCACTCTATGTTCAAGCTACTTCCTTTTGATGTTCATACAGTGAATAAAATACATAGCAAATTAATTGCAAGCCACCATACTCTCTATATATTTATTGCAAGTGCAACTTGCTAGAAACATTGTAATATCAAAGGTATTATAAAATAAACCAGCTTTTCCTAATTTGTTACTTGCAGAGGTTAAATTGTAATACAACATTTTTATAGCATCAGATTAGGGAAGACGAAACAGGATAGGTTTCTCCTGTAGAATCTGAATTTGGATCCTTTTGGATCCAAAAAATATTGTTTGTCAAATTTTATGAATTTCTTTCAGTATTTTAATAATTTATTTGTGGAGACCTGACTCTTGAGGGAGAGGGAAGAAAGCAACAGGGAGTGGAAATATGGCTCAGGAGGTGGGGGAAGGGCAGAAGCCAGCTGGGCAGTCAGAGGAATGAACCAGGACCATCCCCTCTCCCTCTTAGGGCAAGCAGGGAGGAGAGGTAAGGAGAGAGAGTCTTGATCCTCTTCATGGGCTGCAGCTGTGACAACTGGATAAGAGGATGGACATTATCCAGTTAAGTGCTGGAAACAAAGCATGGAAATATTTCTAGTTTATCCGTCTGAGTTTGGCGTGCCTTCCCAGTGTGTGTTCTGATATCTGTGGATGTCTTCCAGTCCTTATCTTGCCTGATTTATGTGTTTTTTACTCTTTATAATTAAATGGACATTTCCTCCTTCTTGTAACTGCTTGTGTGGGAGTTTTTGTCTCCAGTCAAGGATATTTGAAGCTTGGAAGCAAAGTGAAGAATAAAAGGGTTTCACCTATTTTTGTGACTGTGTTTATTTTGTATCCCACCCTGGTCATCACATTATTTAACAGACAATTGATCTCTTTTTAAAGAAAATTCTTTCTCAGTGAGGAAAATCCGTGTATCTTTAAGATTTGTGTTTTGGTAAGTCTGCATTTGTACATAATTGTCAGCCAGTTTTTATTGTAACCATGGTTTGCTGAACAAACCAAGAACAGCTGAAGTCACTGCTTGCTTGATTAATGCCTCATTTATTTTCCTCTATTTCTTCTATTGGTACCTAGAAGATACAAAGTAGAATACAAGAACAAAGGATAAACTGGAATTCTGGCATTTAGGTTAAAACAAACCATACGTTCATAAATAAATTACCACATTAGGCCTTTGTGGGCAAAATAAGAGTATTTCTTAATTGGGCTGGGCTTGCACACTATGCTGCCTGCTCTGTTGTGGTTTAGTATATTATCATATCACTGTTGCTTCATGTAATTAGGAAACTAAAGTTTAATGTTTCCTAATGAGCAAATATTCTCAATAAAGCTGTCTTGGACTGTATTTTGCCATACCTAACAGAATAGAGTCGCCCAGCTGCTGAATTTATATTCATTTGCTGCCAATTGACAGAATATTAATAAATCCATAGTATTGTTTGTATTTAACTACTCCACCACTGTTTAACAACACATCTGGGTGAAATCTATTTACTTTAAACAAAAATAAATGATTAGTTCTTTTCTCAGTGTTTCAACAATATATTCTAGTACCTCTTAAGTAATTAGTTGCAGCAAAGGCCTGTCAATACAGTTTGTTATTGGTAGTCATGAGAGAGTTGCTCCTACTTTGATCAATGGTATGTAGTAGATTTCATAAAATGATGAGCATACAAAATATATTGGCAGTGCAGGAAAAGAGAAAATAAGATTACTTATTGTCTTATTGTAATTCCAGGGGACTAAATACGGTACACAAATTAGATGGATTTCTGGTTTTAATTTTTGAATTAATCACAGTGTGAGCAAGTCTCTTTCTGTTGTATAATTAGAAATCACAAACAAATGGCACTGCTCTTCTGTGAAACCGTACAAGAATAATGATTTGCTCTGAAAGAAAAAAAATCAAAGATAATCTTTGTGCAGCTCCCAAGGATTTGTAACTATATTTGTTTCCATTCTTTCATTGTTTCAGATGGAGAAACCTTCCTTCAGAATGAATTTCCATCTTTCTTTCTTTTTTCTTTTTGCTAAAAAATTTGCAGAAATCATAGAAAGCACTGCCAAATTAAAGAAAATAAGAGTGTATGTATGTAAGTATATATGTAGCAGTGTACATCATACACACATACGCACACACACACACATGTGAAAATTGGAATGAATACAAACACAGCATCTGCTTTTGATCACTTGACTCAACATCAAGGGAAATTGAATTTTCATCAGAAGACAGGTAGATAAATGTAGATAGCTAACTTTTGGACATAGTCCAAAATCTAATACATACAAAACATGCATATTTTGCTTCATTCTTTTTCTTCTCCCATACAATTCTTCTCCCCAAAGAAGCCTTAAAAAGCCTCCACAAAAAATAATTAAAACAATTTTCAATAAATGAAACAAAACAAGCAATAAAATCACTAATGCTAAAATAAAGTGTTGTCTATGCATGCCTTGATATATATATGAATTGAAACCAATATTTTTTAAAATATAAAGGCTTAGTCAGGAGGTCAAAAAACTTAATATGCCCAAAAGAAATTCCCATCTGTCTGTCCTTCTATCTATATACCTCCCTACTTTTCTAGTTATTTTGATTTACGTATTTAGTTTCTTTAACACATACTGATTGTATATGAATGCCTATAGGAACTGATATATAAATAGTTGCTTTGAGAGATGGATGGTGTATACATTTAATAATAAATAAAATACCATACAATGTCTGTAATGACGTGAAAGATCTACATGAACTAGTGAACTGAACTGCTGGTATTGCATTCTAGAAAATTTTTCTGTCCAATTTTAATTGCACCACATCCATAAAGAAGATTGTAAGATACTGTAATCACATAAAAACTAAAAACAAGTGTTGCTGGATTAGACCAGTGTGACTCAGTTAGAACACGAATTTTTTTGCACTGTCTTTACCAGGAGTCTTCTTTGACAGCTTTAAGACTTGTGGACTTCAACTCCCAAAATTCCTCCTCCAGTTAAGATAGCTCAGGAATTCTGGGAGTTGAAGTCCATAAGTCTTAAACTGGTCAAGTTTGAAGCCCATTGATCTCTACCCTACTGTAAGAAATTGGGGCTCCATGCACAGCAGGGATCAGTAAGACCAACGAAGACCTACCTGATCACCATATGATGCTTTTGAAAACAACCTTACCTCCACTGATCAGCAATTCCTAGCTTACTGTAGCTATTAAACATGTTACAAATCCTTTATTGCTAAATTCAAAAGGCATGCTAAAGTAATTCTGCTGCCTGGGGCAAATGACAATAGTAACAACAGTAGCACTTAGACTTATATACAGGAATGGGCTGCTGGAGGTTTGCAGGGGTTCAAGAGAGTCCCTAGTTAAAATTCTGTGTAGTTCGGATAACCTCCAAATCCCATTCCTGGCTGGCACTGCCCATCCCACTCCTCCCCTCCCAAGAGTCCCCACATGGCCCATTTTGGATGCAGGTAAGTGCAGGACGCACACGGAGGCTTGGTGAGGGCAAAAAATGCCCCTTCTGGAAGTTTGGGAAGGCCAGAAATGGGACCATTTCCAGCTTCCAGAGAGCCTCCGGAGCCCAGGGAGGCTGTTTTCGCCCTTCCGGAGGGTCAAGAAAAAACTCCAGAGCCTGGGGAAGGCAAAATCGCGCCCCCTCCATAGTGCAGAAGGCTGACTAGGCCACGCCCACCATGGCAACGTCCACCCAGCAACCAGGCAGAGAACCCTTTGCTAAAATTTTTGAAGCTCACCCGTGCTTATATACCTCTCCATAGTATTTTGCAGCACTCTCTAAGTGGTTTATAGAGTCAACCTATTGCCCTCCACAATCTGGCTTCTCATTTTACCAACCTCGGAAGGAATGGAAGGCTGAGTCAACCTTGAACTGGTCAGGATTGAATCCCTGGCTGTGGGCAGAGTTTGCCTGCAGTACTGCATTCTAATCACTGTGTCACCAGGGCTCATGGTGCCGGTATGGCACACCGAAGACAACACACAATAAGTCTTACTGACAGAAAAGTTAAACTTGGAGAGAAAAAGCTCATTTTGTCATTGAAGGAGTAAAGCAGTAGAAGCCTAAACTTGCATATTAGGTTCATTAAAACATGCCCCTATTTTTAAGCATCATTTGGCAATTAACGTGCCTGCCAAGGCAAAGATTGCCAAACTATCCCTTCGGAGTATATCTCTGCCTTTGCTTCATTGAGTCATCCATGCTTGATACTGATTGCATCCATCATCAGCATTTTCAGAAGAAGGGAAACAAGCCCATAATTCTAGAGAAACATTTGCTTTCAGACACTGTGAGCAGCACTAAAGCAAAAGGCCGACATTCATTGAACCACAGATTTGCTTCTCCTGACTCAACAAGGCACTTAAGTATAGCACTACTTTGATAAATGTGTCTCTCTTTTTATAGTCTGCTGCTGTGGGTGAAAATTATACAAGTATCTTACATAAAAAATATTTTTCTCCCAGGGTGCATTTTTTTGTTGTCTGTTTTAGGACTCCAACTTTTCTCTCCTCCTTCCACGGGGCCCACCTTCTTGTATAAATCACATCCTTTCTGAAAGGCAGGGAGCAAAATGTAAAATAAATAAAGGAATGGCTCTGTTGAGATGTTGCTGGCTGATGTATTCTCCTTCTCTTGACAGCTTTGCTTTCTGCAGCCTTGAATGCAGAGGTGGTATTCAGCAGGTTCTGACCAGTTCTGGAAATTTCCATTAGCGGAAATTCTGAGTAGTTCAGAGAACCGGCAAATATCACAGTGGTGGGATTCAAAATTTTCTACTATCGATTCTGTGGGCGGGGCTTGATGAGCGTGACATGGCTTGGTGGGCATGGCAGGGGAAGGTTACTGCAGAATCCCCATTTCCTCCCCACCCCCTAATCTGCTTTCCAGTTCCGTTCTCCTATGCAGGGCAACCAAAGAAGACCCAGACGATCAACTGGGAGGCAGAGAATAGATGGGGGGAGGGCCAATCAAAGGTGGTATTTGCCGGTTCTCCAAACTACTCAAAATTTCTGCTATCGGTTCTCCAGAACTGGTCAGAATCTGCTGAATATCACCTCTGAAATATCACTTCTGACTGGAGATTTTACAGTATCCTTCCCCTGCCACGCCCACCAATCCATGCCCAGAAGAACCAGTAGTAAAAAAATTTGAATGCCACCACTACTTTGAATGGCACATTGGTCTCTCTGTTGGCCACTCTCTGAGACCAGGAGAGACACAAGCTTGCAAGTATTAAAGTCCACTGAATCCATGGCCTGACTGGATAGACACTATTCACAATTGCAAGCTCTGCACTTATTATTATCATTTATTTATTTATAAAATTTATAGGCCACTCATCTTACCACAGTGTAACTCTAGACGCTACTGGAAAAAAACACAATAGCCTTTTCCATAGCTTTTCCATAGGTCTTCAGTATCGTGTGTGTGAAAGGATATACTGTACATGTTGCATGACAGCTTGTACTAATAAAATATCATTTATGTGGGTGGCTGGAGTAATGAAGAAGCATGCCAAGAAATGCTCAAAATGCAAACAAATCCACAGAGTACAATGCTCATTTAAATGCCTTTCCCCACTTCTGCTCTGAAAAGCTCTTCAGCCATCCATGAGTCTGCAGAAAAGTATATAGACATGACAGTGTGATTTATGACTGGTCCTTGCACTTATGACCATCGTAACATCTTCATGGTCACTTGATCAAAATCTGGGTGCTCTATGTATCTTTGCAACAGTTGCAGCAGCATCCCAGGGTCATGTGATCACCATTTGCAACCTTTCCAGTTGGCTCCTGACAAGCAAGTCAGATTCACTTAAAGAGTGCATGATTCACTTAACAACTGTGGCAAAAAATGTCATAAAATTGGGATCATAAGTCAAGGAGTGCTTCTACATCAGGGGTGTCAAACTGGCGGCCCATAGGCCAGACACATCATGCACAGGCCACACCCACTCCAGCTCCATGAATGGGGAAAGCATCATGAAACGTCACATGACAGCAAGTGATGCCTCGAGTTTGACACCCATGCTCTGCATGCTTTGTGTAGAAAAGATGCTGACTTCATTTCTGGATAACCTCAGTTTTAAGCAAGAAAGCTGAGGCTTAAATATAAGTTTGGGGGGCTAGTATAAAACTCATAGGAATATTACTCAAGATTGAAATCTAAGCAGAAGAATCTCCAGGAACTTCATCCCACACTGTCATTCCTTCTCTACTGCATCCTTGTTCCCCAAGACCCATCATCCTTCCCTTTTAAAAAATATGCTCTTTAGGGAGAACAGACAACAGATAACAGATAATCAGAGTTGGAAGGGACCTTGTAGGTCATCTAGTCCAACCCTCTGCCCAAGTGGGAGACCCTACACTATTTCTGATAAATAGCAGTCCAATCTCTTCTTGAAAGTCTCAAGGGATGGCGCTCCCACAACGTCTAAAGGCAAGCTATTCCATTGGTTGATTGTTCTCACTGTCAGAAAGTTTCTCCTTATTTCCAGGTCTCCTTGTTCAGTTTCCATCCATTATTCCTTGTCTGGACTACAGGTGCTTTAGAAAATAGCTTGACCCCTTCCTCTCTGTGGCAGCCCCTCAAATATTGGAAGACTGCTATCATGTCTTCCCTGGTCCTTCTCTTTACTAAACTAGCCAGGCCCACTTCCTGTAACCATTCTTTGTATGTTTTAGTCTCCAATCCCCTAATCATCCTGGTTGCTCTTGTCTGTAGTTTATTCCATGCATTATTCCATGTGAGGTAACAAAGTCACTTCATCTCATAATCATCCAGATTGCTTAGCTCTTCAGTGCGTCCCTTGGAAATGTGAGACTTGAACATTGCAATTCTCCAGAGCCACTTCTTCCTATCACAAAACTTCTTAATTCGTAATATAGGTAGTCCTCGATTTACAACCACAGCTGAGCCCAACATTTCTGAGCTAGGCAAGATAGTTAAGTCCATTTTATGACCTTTCTTGACATGGTTGTTAAATGAATGATTGAAATTGTTAAGTTAGTAATACTAACTTAATTGTTCAATGAATCCCCATTGATTTTGCTTATTGGAAGGTTGTAAAAGGTTATCACATGACCCTGACACTACCACCATCATAAGATCATGCCAATTATCAAGTGTCCAAATTTTGGTCATGTGATCAAAAAACATTCATAAGTCACTTTCTTTAGTGCTGGTGTAACCTTAAAAAGGTCATTAAACAAATGTGTTAAGGTATTGAGGATTTAATAGCTGACCAACTGCTGTAAAGCTGCCGTAACTGCTGATGCAATGATGATGAGTCAGCAGGGTTATTGCCACTTTAAGAAGCTATTTATATATGAGAGGCCATGAGAAGGAGTATCTCTCTCTCTCCTTTTGTTCTATCTCCATTGTACATCTCCATGTAAAGTTGAAGATTGCTTGCTTGCCAGGTATTTGCCTAACACATGTATCAGAGGTGGTATTCAGCAGGTTCTGACCAGTTCTGGAGAACTGGTAGCAGAAATTTTGAGTAGTTCAGAGAACCGNATGTATCAGAGGTGGTATTCAGCAGGTTCTGACCAGTTCTGGAGAACTGGTAGCAGAAATTTTGAGTAGTTCAGAGAACCGGCAAATACCACGTCTGACTGTTCCCACCCCCATCTATTCTCTGCCTCCTGTGTCCCAGGTGATCGGCTGGGTCTTCTTTTGTTGCCCTGCACTGGAGCTGGAAAGCAGGTTAGTGGGATGGAGTGGGAATGGAGATTTTGCAGTATCCTTCCCCTGCCATGCCTACCAAGCTATGCCCACCAAGCCACACCCACAGAATCGGAAATAAAAATTTTGAATCCCACCACTGACATGTATGTATGTATATAGCAGTCTTGTATATAAACCACCATTAAAAGAAAAAGCCTCTGAGTGTTGTGTTTTGCTCCTGGGTTGTCTCACAATAGTAGTCACGCTGCAAACACTCTGACAGAATGATTGTAAATAGAGGAGTACCTGCATGGTAATCCAGAACATAAGTTTTATGATCAATAACAGTTTTTACCATCTATCCAAAAATCATAGAGCAAAACAGATTTATCTCCAAATATACACTCTCAGGTTATTATAGAAGGATAAAACTGGGTTTTATATTTTGACAAAATTGTTTATACTATTTAGCCAAGGTCCAAATATTCCTAGCAATGCAAGCTGAATATATATGCCCCTTTGAAAAAATACAGGCTGAGTGGTGGATTGAGGCATTTTGGTGCCAGTCTCTATTGTGCATATGTTTTCTGCTATGGACACAGCTTGCCTCCCCTGGATCTGGCAAATTTCCTTTGTTTGTGTGGAATAATTCACAGGTTTTTGACTAATTCAAACTGTCATTTACCTCCAATGCAATAAGCAACCAACAATCAATTTCTCATTGTTAATGTAGCTGTGGAAGCAGTTAGCAGCCTTGTAAATATAATCTATACTAAGCTGCTGAAATTTAAATCTGGAATGCCTTGAACTGATTTGTAAAAGAATAACAGTGCATTGACTTCAGATCTGCAATTGATGGTCATGGCATAA
The DNA here is from genome assembly GCA_004320025.1 of Laticauda laticaudata. NCBI lineage: Eukaryota > Metazoa > Chordata > Lepidosauria > Squamata > Elapidae > Laticauda > Laticauda laticaudata. The sequence continues at coordinate 56,475 of BHFT01018247.1, forward strand.
TGCATTCAGGCAGAATCTAGGGGGTTTAGGTCCCCCCAAAATGTTGCTTAGGTCTGCAGCTGATCTGAATGATCCCAAGAATAAAAAGAAGCAGAAGATTATTGGACTGCCAACTGCAAGGCCTTCTGGGTTCAAGCAGGCAAGACAGTCTCAGGGAAACAAATGCAGTGGCTCAAATAAAATAAATAAGGGTGCTCTTCTCCCACACGTAATAAAACAGGACAGGTGAACACTTTGTGCCATGAGATCCCTGGAAACACTGCTTCTCTTTTGGCAAAAATAGAAATCATTAGTACAGCTATCCATGTGCATTACATTTCCAAACACAGATCTGCAGAACAGATGCCTTCTCCCCTCCTAGTCAACTTGGCCATCAAATACTAAGGTTTCATATCTATTTTTTCTTTCCCTGTCCTTCATTTTGGCATCATTTTTTAATAGTAAATTGAAGAGCAAGGAGCATTTTCAGATAGAAATATAAGACACCAATCCTGGACCAATGGCTTTAAGCATATAGATGTGCTTTGATGTATCAACTTCCCTCCCTGAACAATATATAAAATAAATGTGCAAACCTGAGGTCATCATTATGTCTTTGTTCACAACAAGGATGTATTCAAAGATGCCTCCAATGGTTCCAGATGTCATGAAATGGGTGCCATAATCATCAATAAATCTGCTGTACATCCCATAATTGTATTCCTCTGGGAGCTCTGTCAGAGACTGCAACATGTCTTCATCCAAGTATATATTATCACGTCTCATCTTGAAACGAGCTGTTTGTACTTTGGTTTTGGCTCGAATAAATCCTACATTCTGTAGATAAAGCATGAGAGGTAAGTGGATAGCTAGTTATCAGACAGGCAGAAGCCCTCGACTTGCAAACAAATTGAGCCCAAAGTTTCTGTTGCTAAGTGAGACATTTGTGAAGTGAGTTTTGCCCCATTTTATGCTTTACCTTGCCACAGTTGTTATGTGAATCGCTGTAGTTGTTCAGTTAAAAACATGGGTTGGGATTAAGGTTAGGACCCAAGCATTGTAATTTTGCTCAGGTGACTTTGGGATTGCTACAATTGATGTAAGTATGAAAAATGGTCACAATTCATTTTTTTCACTTTGTAACTTTGAACAGTCACTGTTGTACAAGGACTACCTGTGTACCCAGTTTTTGCATGGGAGGTAAGAAACGAGTTAGTTAGCCAACAGCAACAAGTTACATCCAATTTTTCTCTTGGAGGTTAGTAGAAAGCTAGCTAGCAGTCAGAAACAAGTTAAACTTAGTTTTTGAAACATGGTCTTATAATAATATGCAAATATCCATCTATCCATCTATCTATCTATCTATCTATCTATCTATCTATCTATCTATCTATCTATCTATCTATGAAAAATTATATGGCTGCCCAACTTCCTCTCAGTGATTCCAGGCACTTTATAAAAGTAAAAACCCAAAAGAAATAAAATAAAAAAGTCATAACCACCCATGTCCTTAGTGTCAACAATCAAATGAGCCACTTGCAGGTTAGAACAGAATAGAATAGAATAGAATAGAATAGAATAGAATAGAATAGAATAGAATAGAATAGAATAGAATAGAATACTTTATTGGACACACAAGGAATTTGTCTTGGTGTTAATCCCACTTTGGGATCCCCAGGCCTATGGCAAAAACCCCTCTTTAGTTGCTTCTCGAAACAAATTATTCCAAAGTGCTGGATTGTAACCAGTTCCTATACAAGCCTTTTAAAAACTGATCAACACCAAGCTGTTCACATCTCTTGATTTCCAAGATTTCCTAAATCATAAGCAAAATAATTACTTCCTGCAACTTTTGGTTTTCTTATATTAATGAGGAAAAGATAGATTTGCTCTTGGAACAATTTCTCTGACAACAACTACTTCCTGATGAATAATTCTATATATTTTTCAACCATTCTCATTTATATATTTAATGTCAAAGGAGCAGGCGGGAGGGAGATAGTATGCAACATTTTTCATAATTTTATTCTCCATTATAATGCTTCCTTTTATTTCAGTGTAATAATAGCAACAGCAGCGCTAATAATCTCATATGTGCAATTATACACATAAATTAAGATATGACCATTCCTGGTTCAAGAGGGAAATGTGAGCTCAATGATTTGATAAAAAAACAACAACCAAGGATTGAGAAAGGAGATTTTTGCTCTTCTATTACCTTTTCTTTGTATTGGGTAAAATTGTTCAGGGTCCCTGAAGCCTTTGATAATGTAAAGCCCAGTTCCAGAGACACGGGAATGCTAGAAGGTCCTATGCCAACTGTAAATCCACCATTTCTAGAGGTGTCTTTTTTGATGCCCCTCAATAAATCTGCAGAATCGTCATAAAACTCTGAAGAGACACCAGTGTCAGCCTGAGCCTGAAATGAAAAGATAATATGTTGGATTAATATCAATGGATTCTCTTTTACCTTAGAATAGGTAAAATGTTAAGGGGTGGGGAACTATGGCCCCTTTATGACTTTTGGACTTCAACTCCCAGAATTCCAGAGCTAGCATGGCTGGCTCAGGAATTCTAGGAGTTGGAGTTTACAGCTCATAATGGGCCATAGTTTTTCCATCTCTGCCCTAGATGCTCCAGAAGCTCAAAATTTCAGTACATGCACATATAATTTATCCTAGCTGAGCCTTTGCAGGACCAATTTCTTTCTCCTAAGTTATTTGGTCATCACAATAAACAAAAAGACATCTGCTATTTTACTTTTTCCTACCAATGTGATATTGTCTTAATGTTATTCAGATGATGTTGGACTCTGGATTAATCTTTGATGAGTGCAAGAGAGGTCTTCGCTAAATGCACACATGTGTGCAAATTACTATCAGGTTCATTGGGACTTCTGGGGGGGGGTGTGTAATATAAAATAGCAACAGCAATAGCACTAAGATTTATATACCTCCTCATAGTGCTTTACACAGTCTCTAGAATGTTTACAATGTCAACATATTGCCCGTAACAGTCTGGGTCCTAATTTTATTGACCTTGGAAGGATAGAAAGCTGAGTCAACCTTGACCTGTTAGGATCAAACTCCAAACTGCAGGCAGAGTTAGCCTGCAACACTGCTTTCAAACCACTGCGCCATCAGAGCTCAAGATAGTGGTAGCAACTAAATGATCAAAACCCCATAAAAATGGGAGTGGAGCACCCTGATGCTTCACAAGAACCAGATGGCTTGGGGACCCAATGGGGGAGCTTCATACTGGAAGTGGTTGACTAATACAAATTCTACCCCATCTCCCCCTCTCTGTGTATGACTCCCTTCTTTGTCATCTTGTGTCCATGATTTTATCTGTTAATGTTTTTATCTGCTGCATTTTTGTGATGGATTATTTTAATGTTTCTCAATGTTTTTATACTGTAAGCTGTTCAGAGTTGTTGAATACAAGATGGATGGCAAATAAATTAGATAGATAGATAGATAGATAGATAGATAGATAGATAGATAGATAGATAGACAGACAGATGATAGATAGATAGATAGATAGATAGATAGATAGATAGATAGATAGATAGATAGATGAGACAGACAGATAGATAGATGAGATAGACAGACAGATAGACAGACAGATAGACAGACAGATAGACAGACAGACAGACACATACACACACACACACACAGAGGGGTATGAGAAAGGGAGGGAGAAGCAAGATTTTGAATTTTTTTAATCCTATTGCAGATATTCCTATTCCACCTCACTCCCAGTCTTTATATATACCACTAATCATCCACTGAAAGTAAAGGCCTACTGCGGTATTCACATGTCTACAAATCTCATATATTGATGAGAATACAGTGTAACATAGTTGGAAAGGACATTGGAGGTTTTCTAGTCCACCCTATACCATTCTGGACATGGTTGTCCAATCTTTTCTGAAAAGCCTCCAGTGATGCAGCACCCAGGACTTCTCTAGGCAAGCTGTCTCACTGATTAATTGTCATCACTGTCAGGAAATTCATCCTTAGTTCTAGGCTGGATCTCTCTTTGCTGAGCTTCCATCCATTACTTTGTATCTTGCCCTGAGGTACTTTTGAGAATATGTTGACCCTCTCCTCTCTGTGACAGCCTCTCCAATATTGGAAGACTGCTGTCGTTTCACCCCCTAGCCTTCTCTTTGTTAAATATTTTCAGTTCCTATAACAGTTTATTGTATGGTGTAGCCTCCAATCCCCTAATCACCTTTGTTGTTCATCTCTGCACTCTTTCTATAGTCTCAATATCTTTTTTGTATTGTGGTGACCAAAACCAGATGCTGTATTTCAAGTGCAGAATAAAGCGGTACTATACCACACCTATAATAGTACCGTTATTTAATTTAATAGTACCGTTTCCCCCAAAATATGACCTAACCTGAAAGTAAGTCCTAGTTTGATTTTTACATGTGAGCCTGATATAAGCCCTACCACCAAAATAAGCCCTAATTAAGATTCCACCCATTCAAGAGTGCACAGGTAAAAATTAAGCTAGGGTGGAGATGGGAGGGTGGAGCTGCCCTACTACTTACCTTTGGACAGTTGTAGTCAGGCCTCGCAATCCCCGACACCTGCCTTGCCAGCCCATTTCTTCTGCAACAAGCAAGGTTTTCCTAAAAGCCTCTTAGGATTGATCTGGACCTATGTTATCAGCTGCAGGGGCTTCAGGGAAGCCTTGCCAGCCACAGAAGAAGTTCCTGAAGGCCTCTGACAGTGAAAAGGAGGCCAGTGGTGACACGCACAAGTGAGGTTAGTCAGTGGATGACATCCCCCCAAAATAAGACCTGTGCCTTTTTTGGTGGCAAAAAAAAAATATAAGACAGGATCTTATTTTGGGGAAAATATGGTACATAATCCCATAATAGTGCTGATAGGCTAGACTTTGCAATATGCTAGATGAAATTGCACAAGGCATAAAATTGATTTGATTCCTGCAATAGATCATTCAGAGTTTTTATTCTGGCCTCAGTAGGAGGGGACCAAATCCTGGCCTCAGTTACCACATTCGAAGCAAACAAACGCCAAAGGAATAGATCATCATTTAAAATCAATCAGTCCAGAGTAGGCCTTCTTCTTGGTGCCTTCGATGAAACTGATGATGCCTTTTTTATATAACTCAAAGCAGGGAACTTGCCTAATACCAATCAATGTATAATTCTACTGCATTAGGTCTTTCTTTGCATAGGTCCAGGGCTATTGAATCCGTAATGTTAAGTACACAAATACATCCAGATACAAACTTACTACAAATTGATAGAAGTGAACATTGTAGGACTTTCGGAAATATTTCTCATCATCCCCATAATACAAATGTTCACATGTTGAATCATACTTCAGCTCTCGCCATTCTCCATTATAAACAGTTTCACACCGGCCTCCAAAATATTTAGGGTCATAGACTAACAGTGCTGGCTGTTGTGTAAGGATGTTGAACCTTTAATAAAAAAGGAGAAAGGCAGATAGGTAAGCAGTGTTGGTGTGATCTGTGGCAAAGAGTATTCCAGTTCTTAAGCATCCTAGAAACTCTCAAAAAAATCTGGAGAATGATTCAGCTGCAGGCCAATTAAAGCTGTGATTCTCTGTTTCTTTACTTCTAAATACATTTAATTAGTTTTTATTTCCAGACTAGACACATAGATGATAACACAATAAACTGGTACAAGTTTTAAAAGTTCTGAGTTTGCACCAAAGCAGATTAGAATGGAGGTCGTTTTAATACTGAGTGCGTGTGAAGATGATAAGCTGTCAAACCAGTGTTTACTCTTAAAAAAACTAAGAGACATTTTCTCCCAGATAAAATTATGTTGTAGGTGCACTGAATAATTCTCAGTATTTAAAACACAATACAAAACCACATAAACTTTTATCTATTTAGAGCAAGGCTATCAAACTCCCAGCCCATGGGCTGGATGCGTCAAGTTCTGGCCACGCCCACTATCGGTTTAGCAAAGGGAGGGAAGTCTGCATATGTCACATGATGCCACCATGATAACGTGATGTTGACATCCCTGATCTAGAGAATTTAGTCTATCTTGAAATTGGATCATGAAATGGCTTCTTGCCAAAATGGACTGTTATAAAACAGATTAGATGAAGAATATATTCCTATGGCATTTATAAAGTCTCTATCCTAACTTGATTGAGTTCTAAAATGTTCATTTCAGAATATGGCACAATATGATAAATTAAAATAAACATTTTTCTGGCAGAAACAAAATTAATGCTGTTCTATTTTTTAAAAAATCTGAACTTTTTCAACTACTTCTTAATTTGATGTGGAACAACATTTTGGCTTGCCACTGAAATATTTATGAATGGAATAAGAGATCTTGTGCGTAGTTGTGAAATGGCCAAAGGGCGTGTTTGAATGTATTGTTTTTCCTTATGAAGTCAACTCTTTAAGCAGGGATCTCTGACAATTTTGGTTTCACAGATTGACAGCAGCAGCAGCTTCAGCAATGTGGGAGGGGGGAATATTTCACATGCACGTCAATCCTGTGCATGTGCAAAAGAAGCTTTACATGCTCATCCACCACTTTGGTTCCCAATGGGCTGCAGCCCAGTCACAGTTTACAGTTCAGGGTTAGAAACCCTATTTTAAATAGTCAGTAGCCTAAATCCCAACTGATGAAGGGAATTCCTTCCATTGGGTTTTTTATAAGGGAAAGGCTGGGTATCCACCTTGCAACTATTTTGTGCAGCATCAGAACTAATTCTAAATTCACAGGGACCATGAGAAAAGGTAGAAAAACTGAAAACATTTGCACACTGGAAGCAAACTTACCAAAACTGTAAGTAAGATTTTTGCTTCGATGTGATAAAAAAAAAAATGCTCAAGGGTGGGAATTTTACTNGCAAACTTACCAAAACTGTAAGTAAGATTTTTGTTTCGATGTGATAAAAAAAAAATGCTCAAGGGTGGGAATTTTACTTACCCTCTTGAAATGAGTTCAATTCCTGGGACTGGATCTGGATATTCACAAGTACTTACAGCATCATCACAATCAGCTTCATCAGATCCATCTCTGCAGTCTAATTCTCCATTGCAAACTAGGTGACGTTTAATGCAACGCCCTGAAGTACAAATATTATTATTTATCTATTTCTCTGCTTGGTCTAAAGCTGAGTCTAAAGGTCTTTTCCTCACATATATAAAAAATAATTTGAGACAGATTTTTTTCACATTCTTGCTCACCTTACACTTTAACACCTTTGACCTAAGCCAAAGGAGTTTACGAAAAGTACCATAAGTGGAATAGCTGCTTCCCTTCGAAAAAGGTACTTTTATGTTACTAAGAAACATTGGACTTTGCACATAATGTTAAGGTAGGTTGTTTAAATGTGTTCTGTGACCAAATCATAATCTCCTGGCTTATATATCATGCTAATAACTAATTAGCACTTATATAAATGGGCCTGCATAGTATATATAATGCTGATCCACCAGTAATATTATGGCTCAGTATTATGAATAAACTAGACCAGTGATGGTATAACTTTGATATGTGTGTCAAAAGTGACACTGCACAATGTTTTGAGTGACTAAAACACCCTACAACAATGTTCTCATTGGCACACCCTGTTTTGTCTTGATTTTTTTTAAGGCTGCAGGAGTGATGTGAAAATAATCAGAGTTGAAGAAGCTTCTTGGATGAGAAGTGAAACGTCTTCAAAGAAAAACCAGAAAGTCCAGTTGTCTCTTGAAAAAAGCACCTTTGGGACATGAAAATAAACATGCACTCTAAAATGGCCTCTGGGCCCTCTGAAAACCCCCCTGGGAGGGGTATGCTCTTGTTTCGAGGGTTTGAAGATCATGCAAGAATGGGACATGCTTTTGTGTAGTATTCAGAGCCTGCACAGGCCATGCGAGAACATTCTCCAAAGCCACTTCAATAGTGAAGGCCTCGTGCAACCTTTAGCTGCCTCTGGTGGGCAATACAGGCCTATCAACAAAAAGACAACACTTCCTGAAAAATACTGTTGGACTGTATTTTTCACCAGCAGAGTCAATGTAGGCATTTTCTGAATTCTGAATACCAAGCCTAAAAAGTGCATCATCACTGAACAAGATGATGGAGTGTACAGAAATGAAACATAAGGTTTTATTCTTTGTTCTTGATTAAACAACAACAACAAAAATGAACAGCAAAAATCTTTCTTCAAAGCAATCCCACCATCAGTGTATCTTTCAAGACTGGTCACCCCTGGCACTCATGCCTCATTTAATGAAGATTATGGAAGCTGAAGCCATCCAAAGGGCATCAGAATGAGGAAGACTGAAACGGAATCAGACTCACCTGTCTCCTGACACTGAAAGTCATTTCCACAGCTTTGATCCACCACACATGGTTCTCTCGGGTCACAAGCTTCTCTGTCCCAAAGATTACCATTGCATATTCTTCCTTTATATTTGGCTGGTTGTACTAGCTGCCTTGATCTGAACTGTAGAGTACATTAAAATAGTTGTACACAAATTCTTAAATATGTGGAATTAAACATTTAGAATCCCACAAAATAATCTCAACCAAGAAGGGGAAGCATTAATTATGTAGCCATTAAGAATGTAGAACTAATTGAGTGTTTCTCAATACAGTGGGAATTACTTAAAACACAGCTTGCAGTATGTAGTGATGAAACATTCAGAGAAGAGATAATTAAAAAAAAAAAAACAGAGGTAAAGCCTGATGCAGTCAACATAATTGCAGGGCCTTTTTTCAAATCCAATTGCTTTCTTGTTTCAAGAAAGATAAAATAACTCTGTATCAGTCCACAATAACACAAATCCAAGATTTGGAATTCTCTATTAAACAATTGGTGAATATATGAAAGCTACCAGTTTAGTAGGGGAGGCTGGTGTGTGATGTTGCACTGCAAGCTCATCGCAGGAGAAAATCATGTTTATACTTCATTTTGTGAAATGAAGCCACACTTTTCTGCAGACTTAGTTTTTACTTGGAGGTAAAGCTGCCCTATTACGATGCTTCAGAAGTTAGTTAAGGGGACTTCTGGATTAGAGTTTAATAGTGAGTAACATTTCCATAATACACTATTTAGGTTATGATTGCTCCACAGCAATATCATTATCATGGCCGTTTATGTGATAATAATCTTTACACTATTATTACCATTGCATTGCTATGGATTTGTAACTATTCTAATTATTTATTACATTACTTGGATGTTTTAACAGTTTGTCCATGGCTATAAACTGCCAGAAGTACTGGACAGATTGGGTATAATATACAATTGAAATCACTGCAAAAATAAATAATCTAGATATTTAGTGGCATCAATCAAAGAGAACCAGTTTAGTGCAGCAATTAAGGTATGAGACTAGAAACCAGGAGTTATGTATTTTAATCCTGTCCTTGATATGCAGCCAACTAGATGACTCTCCAGAACTGGCAATGGGAAACCACTTCTGAAATGTTGCTAAGAAAACTGCAGGGACTCGTCCAGGCAGATGAGATTCTGCTGAAACGTTGCTACAAACTTTAACAGAACTACAATGACGTGGGTAATACCCGAAGGAAGCTTGAACAGCACAATGTAGGTACCACGAGAGCTTAAAAAAACAAATATATATATATATATATATATATATATATATATAATATATATATATATATATATATATATTATATATATATATATATATATAATGTATTATATAATATTGTGTTTGTATACACATACATACATACATACAAACACACCACACACACAAATCCAAGCAAAAATATTCTCTACATTCTTTCTGATATCTTTGTTCCTTGTACAGAGTAGCATATTAGACCCAATCCAAAACAGAGCAGAATTACATGGATTTCAAACTCCTTCATTGTCTAAATCTGTTTTGTTTGGGGCTTTTTGCCATGGAATTGAATATTGTCCCTGTACTGAGCTATGCCTTTACTATCATTGCAAGCAAAATAGAGCAAGACATTAGTTGCATAAGATTGGAACCCTTACTCGTTTTTCTTGGCAAGGAAAGCATTTTGTCCATTGTGACCATGTGCTCAGGTGACAATCAATGGGAATAGGTCTCCCAGCTTGTCTTCGTGATCTTGTAATAGAATGAAAATAATTAGCAATACTGAATAATAGTGTCCATTTTGCACATCTACTCTGTGAAAATCAATTTTAATAGAATACTCTTGACTGCAACATGGGGCTGGATTTAATACCTGTGAAGTATGTCAGATTCAAGCATGGGTAAATTAATTTCTTGGACAGTTACAAACATTCAAGGAATCTTGTGGGTAGCTGCTTGCTACATAGTTGTGTTTTGTCTGCACTCTGGCAGAAAACAGTGGTGAGCTATTTTTAGGGTTGTTTTTTTTTAGTTTTTACCCTTTTACATTTTTCTGTTGTGTTCAGGATAAAATGAATTCCAGTTGGCTGTTTTTGGTTGAACCACAAGTCAATGGCCATATACATTATTTATTTAAGAAAATTCATTTTACCATCATTGCAAGCAAAATTTATTTTATGTTATAGAAAGTTCTAGTTCGCATCTTGGTAATGCCTATTAGGGTGGCAATACTAGAGTGAAACTAATGTACAGTATAAAAGATATATTCAGCCTCAGTGACAGAAATTCACTAGATGATTATGGCCTGGAAGCATCTTCACAATAAACTACCTTCCAAAGTGGTACTTGTGGGTTTAAGTTGAGCTGTATGATAGTGTGCAGTGTACTGTACTGTGAAGTTATGGAGCAAAAGTGAGAAAAAATATAGCAAATAAATAAATATACATTAAATAATGTGAATGTTTTTCTAAATACCTTCTCACCACATCATAATTCCAAAATTGAATTTGTAACAGAAACTCACACTTTGGAAAACACTTTGTCTATTTTATCTACAGCTGAGATATATGTGAAGTCATGATGAATGTCCATAGTTTGACCTATCGAAAATCAAAAGAAGTTCTCATAGCAGTTTCACTGAAACAAAACAGAAATGCTATACCACAATAATTAAGATAGAGTTTTTTTTAAAAAAAAACTATTACATTTCTTCTGATTTTATAACTATGTCACCACCATGGCTTCTGTATTTCTTGGGAACTTAAAAATAGCTACTTAAAATTTGATCCTTGGATTGTCCATTCCAGAGGTGGTATTCAGGTGGTATTCTGGAGAACCGGTAGTGGAAACATTGAGTAGTTCAGAGAACCGACAAATACCTCCTCTGATTGGAGATTTTACAGTATCCTTCCCCTGTCATGCCCATCAAGCAACACTCACAGAACCAATAGTAAAAAAAAATTAAATCCCACCACTGGTCCATTCCAATATGGACCATTTCTCACTCAGTGTTGCTCCTGTCCACCTATTTACAGTATTAGACATGACATCTAAAGTAATATTCGAGGCTAGACAGAATTAATAGAATTCTAACATAAACATGCTTCAGTAGTGATTACTTAAGTTTTTCAATGCCATGGTAGCCTCCAACATTCTCCAGATCCAGGCCAATTAGGACCTGCATAACCTTGGAAAAGCTGGATAGACAACCAATTTCCATTATTATTTCCTCCAAAGAAAAAATGTTATATAACATCAGACTGAAATTAAAATTAGATCTAATTATTTAACAGTGCAACCATGTGTACATGACTGTGGATGTATGTGAACCTGCAGGGTTGTGTTCCTTGACAAGCTGCAATTATAGTCTCTTTGTTCAATGTTCTCTGTTCTTTGTTCGATGTTCTCTATTCTCTTTTCAATCTTCTCTGATCTTGTTTGAATGTTTTGAATTCCTTGCATAATCATCTGCAGGGTCACTTTTTCTTTATCTTGTCCTTTCTCTTGCCTTAACATTGTCTGTATTGAACGTTGTCCTCCAGATGGTGGAGAGGAGGAAGTTAAAGATGAAGAACCAGGAGCTGTTAGTTTCCTACTCATTTCAAACAATTCAAAATCTTCAGGTTATTCTAGACCTTAATCCAATTGTGAAATAACCAACTGCAATTCCAAATAAAAATAGTAGGGAAAAAGAAGCCAATAGTTAATAAGTTAATGAAAAAAGAAAAAAAATTATTCAGGTTCTTGTATACCTTAATCCAATCGATTGGGTTAGATAACAGTGAAAATTCAAAAATGAAGGAAAAAGACCATAAACCACGCACAAAAGAGAAAAAGTTGTAAAATCCTAGAGAATACAGAAAATGAGGAATAAAAAGCTTTTTAAAAAAAGGAAAAAATTCTTCAGGTTCTTCAACACCTTAATCCAATTAAGAGGTCTCAAAATATAAAGCCTGCATAAGAGAAAAAGAAGAAAAAAGGCCAAGAAGATAAAAAGAAAAAACCAGCATGCGAGGTAGATGGAAAGACAAAAATCAGCAAGGCAGAAAGAAAAAAAAGAAAAAAAGGCTACTCCCTTAAAAAAAAAAAGGAAAGGAATCCATTAATACTAAACTTTTCTTTTAAAATAAAAAGCAAGCATAAAAATGTAACTTCCAAGCAAGCAAAAAAAAAAACAAAAACCAAAGACAAGTTCCAAAAGCTAAAAATCCAAATAGCTATTTCAAAAAGTAAGCTGTTGAGGAGGGGTAGCGCAGCTTGGAAAAAATCAAAAAACACACTTGCACTTTGTTTAGTTATCCAGGCTCTTGTTAGAAATTCTTCTCCGGAACTTATCACCTTTCTTTTTCCTATAAACTTCAACACCAGACTCCAGCTATTGATAGAAAACCAGAAGAGCACCTGCAATAATACTCTCCCGGCTCTTCCCTCTATCTATCAAATAGCAATGTCTGAAAAAAAGTCTCAGTTCTTTCTTCTCAGCTTTGTCTTGTCACAAGAGAAATGGAATATTTCCAAGCTCTAGTTGGCAGTGTTACAAAGTTCTTTGCTTTCACTTCCCCTCTCCTTTCCAAGCAAAATATAATAAGAATTAATTAAAAAGAAAAGAAAAGAGATTTAAAAAAAAGAAATAACTAAAGGAGTCTCTAGCCTAAAATGTTACAGAATCAAGAAGGAGGAAAAAAAAATAGATGAAAAAAAACCAGTCCAATTTCAAAATATAAGATTCATATGGAAAATCCAGCAATGAGAAAAAAAACATTACTTTGACATTCCTGTTGAAAATCGCTGCTTAATCACTTCTGTAAAACTTTTACAGATTCTTTCTTTTCCTTAAGTGGGTCCTTTCAGATCTTAAAATAAAGAAAAAGTTGTCACCAAAATGGCACACTCTCTCTTTCTGTTCTCTTCCGTTTTGTAGCTGTCCCAACTCAGCAGTTTTAATGGCTGTCTCTTGCCGCTGGCAAAAAGAGCTTCTCCTTGATCTACCAGGGACTTTATGGTATCCCTGGGATTGACAGGATGTGCTCTTCACTTTCACCGTCTTCTTCGGGAAAATCAACTGGATTGTCCAGGAGCAAAGATATTTGCAGCGATCTCAGACCTCCAAGATCGCATGCCGTATTGTCGCGATGCCAGCTCCGCTCTCCCTGTAATTATAGTCTCAACACTACTTCTCCCCCCTCACATGAAATATTGCACAGCAACAACTTTTATACTTTGACAAAATATTCAAAGTCTTTTGGTATTGAAGGATGAAAGATCAACATAAAACAGAGATGGTATTCAGCAGGTTGTGACCAGTTCCGGAGAACCGTAGTGGAAATTTTGAGTAGTTCAGAGAACTGGCAAATACCACCTCTGACTGGCCCCTCCCCATTTATTCTCTGCCCTGCCTCCCAAGTCCCAGCTGATTGGCTGGGTCTTCTTTTGTTGCCCTGCATAGGAGAATGGAGCTGGAAAGCAGGTGGTGTGGGGAGGGAATGGGATTTTGTAGTAACCTTCCCGCTGAAGTGGGATGGGAATGGAGACTTTACAGTATCCTTCCCTGCCATGCCCACCAAGCCATGCCCACAGAACCGGTAGTAAAAAAATTTGAATCCCACCACTGGCATAGAAGATCCCAGAATTTTGTGTTAAATCAAAGGCATAGTGCCAAATGTCCCAGGGAAGCATGTGATCACTTGAAAATATTGTGGAATTCAGAGGCCTCCAATAGTTGCTACAAAATAAAAACTTTTGATGTGCTAAAACAGAGAAACTATAAAATGCATACTATTACCCATAATTTTGTTTTTCTGAATACTTAATTAAATATAATTATACTCACATGAATTAATTTATATTTGATTAAATAAACATCCTTGTATATTAATTAAAACATAAATATATGCTCATCTAATTCAGAATTGTGTGCATCACATTCCTTTTGAAAAAAAACCCTGAGTAATATAAAGTCAGGTTTGATCCAGAATAACTTATAACTCCAAAGTTAATACAATATTGCTAAATATCTCTACTTCAGATTCTAGGCAGTCTCTTTTCCTGGCAAAGTAGACAAAATTTTGAACAAGTTATTTGACATGATAACGAGTAGATTATTGTGATAATAAAGTGATGTTGTTCTTTGGAGAACATTACTTTATTATCAGAGTAAATGTCCCACCATAGACAATTAAAATAGCTACTTTTTTCAGTGATTCACAATTGCCTGGTCAGGGTATGAATTTCTTCAGGGTATGTTCTCTAAAAGAAGCACACAGTGAGATAGGATTCTGATCTGTATCCAATGTATTCCTTAATAAGATAAATCCAATTTGATTATTTATTGAAGTAGAAGCTCTGAGCAATGCTTGTTATTGTCACATTGCTAACACACAACCTGTCATTATTACTTACCTTCTATTATCATTATGACTGACAGACTAGGAGAATGTAAGGTGCTTCAGCACCTTGAAGACCAGCAAATTTAATATGACATGAGATTTCACAGGCTATAATCCACAATGTCAGATGACAAGCAGACATTTTATATAGGAGATTTATTTTTTGTAAGCAGGAAGACTACTACTACTAATAATGAGGTAATAATTAGAACAATGGCAGTATTTTTCCAAAGCTGGAAAAGAAAGCCCCTACTCTAAAGCCCAAGAAATGTATGTATAGATACCAATGGGGTGTACTTGATCATACCTCACTGTTTTTATAGGCCAGTTTCAATTTCAGAATCAGTAAGTTAGAGAGGTTCATTAAAAAAAAAAAATCTAATTGCTTATTTTATTTTTATTCTTCCCTCTCCACTTTCTGCTCTGTGCTGTTGCTTGCGCAGAGCACAAAGTGCTGAAATTACTACACATTTGGCTGGGAAGGGATGCAGTAGATGAATGCAATGACAAAAAAATAAGCCATCTGTACTTATTACAGAAATAAATGAATCAATCCTGAAAATTCAGAAATCATATATTAATAATCCAAACAGTATTCTTGCTTTCTCTTTTCCAAAAATGTTTGAAGTTCACCTTCATTATGTTTTTCCTTTGTTCAACGTAATCACTTTATCTAGAATAAAAACATTCTGTTCTTCATTTAATTTCAGTAAAGATTTCTGGAACAAGCTTTCAAATTAGGGGAAATATCCTGTATATATTTTTACTTGGAACTAAGTTCCACAAAATTTAATGGAGTTTAACTTTGAGGATAGTATTTGTTCCTGTTTTTTTAAAAAAAATCACCAGAAAATTATATAGAATAGCTTGCAATATGGTTACAAGTTCATTTTGATTTAGTATGCATGGAATGAAGAACAGAATTGTCTGAAGAATAAATTGTGGCTCACGAGGAAATGTCTTAAACAGATATAATTATGAGACTCAAAAAATGATTTGTGTTACTGCTCCATAGTGATGGGACAATTGTGTCAACCATTTTTGTTAGCTGCTTTAAGATAATGGTACCCACATGGCTCATATGCGAGTTTGAATTGATGTACTGACCAGATAACAATTTCTATATGACAGGTAGTATCTTAAATTACATAGAGATAGACTTACCTCTGGGAAGGCAATCCGGTTAGCTTACTCTGTGCCGCATCTGTATTCTGACATAATAGCAAGTAAGCTATTGAGAGAATTATAGGAAAAAGTATATTATTTGGATGGATCTTCATTTTCTTTTAGCAAAGCCAAATGATTTTTATTTATTTATTTTTTTAAAAAAACCTTTGAGTACCCACTTGGGAGTGGCCTGTTTTTTGTTTTTTTTAGAGTGTATCTTGTGTCTCGAATGTTCTTTGGTACTGTGAATCATTGACAAAAAGAAAAAC
This sequence comes from Laticauda laticaudata, assembly GCA_004320025.1. Lineage (NCBI taxonomy): Eukaryota > Metazoa > Chordata > Lepidosauria > Squamata > Elapidae > Laticauda > Laticauda laticaudata. The sequence continues at coordinate 72,619 of BHFT01018247.1, forward strand.
AAACAAAATGGCGAGGGGGGGGAACCAATCAAACTGTGTTCTCAGTAGCAGACATTTCAAGATAGATGGGCATATTTAAACAAACTTTTTGTGTTCATGCCGAAGTCCACAAAGTTTGGTTACTAGAATTGATCTCTTTGTTATGAAGCCCATATATTAGAAATTGAAGGTATAAGAGCATGAATTTAATTGCTGCTTGTTTTGTCTACATGTGGTTGTGATATTTAGGAGTTAAGGAGAGCATTATTGAAGGGAAAGTCAAAATAAACAAGAGCATCAATTTTATCCCAATAGTTTTCCCTCTTTTCTTCCAAGTTCAACATTTAACATATGGGATGTCTCCAGATATAGATACTGGATTTCACTAATATTAACACTATTTTGACAGGTGTAAATTTGACTAGAAAAAAAAAACCCTGACCATATGTAGCAATGAATTCATCTGATATGTATGTACAAGTCAGATAGACCTATGATATGTTGGATCCTACCACGCAGATTAAATATATATCCAAAAATATCTCCTGATTGATTCTCTGCAATGACTAATTAAAGCCATGCTATACCCAACCTGGGATAATATTGGGACTTCAAAACAAATTATCCTTAATAGACTTATTTTCCATGAATTCTTGATATTTCTTTAGCCAGCCTATTGTAATGATATTTTGGAGAAATATCAGTTATGGAGAGATTTTTCAGAATTGGAACTTGGATTATCTAATTTGGTCATAAGCAGAAGGCCTCATCACTTTTTTCTTTTGGTCTATTTTTCCTTAATCAGAAATCTGAGAATAAATTACTATAAGCTACAACTTTATTTTTTAATGAGCGGATGGTAAGATTCCAGTAGGAATTTCCCTGGTTTGGCATTCTACAATATATATTGAGCAATGCTGCAAACAAACAGTCCAATATGCAACTGCATTATAGAAAATAGGTACCTTTGATAATTTTAGGACATATTTGAACTAATGCATGACAAAAATACCCTTACACAGTTGACAGAATAAAACAGAGAAGTATCTTAACAAGACAATTTTGCCTGTTTTTTAAAAACTTGCTAATTCTACATCAGTCCATGAGTCCAATGGTTAATGTTGCCAGAATTAATTCCATCACTTCTAGAAGCCTCAGCCAGTTTTCTAGAGAATAAACTGAGAAAATAAATAAGCAAAGAATTTTCTAAAATAATTATTACTCTACCATATTCTATGGTGTCATAAAGCAGATTGAGCCCCTATATTGACTATCACTGTAATAAAGATTTGATTTGACTGAACCTTAGCTTTGCTAAGACTAGACTTAAAAAAGGATAAAATATGGAAATAGAACTGAATAGTAGTAACCTCAATGAATAATGAAGATGACACAAACTCAGTTTGGGCTTCCTTTGGGCTATATGAATTCAGCATTCTTACAATTTGTTCAAATTGAATTTGCAAGCCAGATTTCACTGTATGGCAAAGCTTTCAAAAATAATATGCTGAACCTACCAATGAATTCACTTAAGGAAAACAAAATGTACACCGCACAGGGCCCTAAAGAAAATGGCAATTCATTTTTCCCTGTTGTCTGTCTCAATAAAATAGTTTCCAGCATCCAAGCAGAGTGAGTTATTGCTTAGCACATATTGGCTGTCATGTTTGCCTACTCAGTCACTGCATCTTTAGGATCTAAATCTTTGATTTCTAAAGCAATTGGAGAGAAGAGAGAAGTAACTGACAATAAGAAATCTTCCTTTAATTTAATATGCCATGTAAACCAGCCACCAGGAATCTCTCCAACCCAAAGCCTGATCATTCTCTAATAAAAATGGCCAAATATTTTCCTTCTCAGCATCTAGCAAGATTACTGAAGCATTATATCTATCCTAGTTATGCTGACAGTGGCACTGGAAACACATTTCATATGATTAAAGTTTTTTGTGGCTCTTCCAGAAATAAAACAATCAGGCACATCTCCAGTTCCCAAAAGAGAAGGTGCCACTTTAGTGAGTGTGTGATGCTGTCAGCCAGGAGTGTAGAAAAAACGTTGGAGAGATTAAAGACACCAAGCATATCACAAATGAATAAAACACATCTCATGTTGCAGGAAGTTACATATTAAAAATGATGGCTAAAAGCTACACTCCCATATGCATTAACATAGAAAGCTGCAAATAAATGTTGGGTCCTACACTCTCAAGCTGTTCAGCTGATTCAATGACCTTCAAGGTAATGTCCCCAAAGAGCAGCCATTCTTCCTAGCCTCAAGTCTCCACATGTGTTGGATGGCAGCTCCCAGCATTCCTTGCCAAAACTGAATTTGGCTAGCAATTCTGGAGGACAACCCACTGGAGCTGCTCCAGCATCTGGGTTATTTGGCACATTCTGCCAACACTAAATCCGAAAGGCAAACGAAGGTAATCTTTGCATCGCCACATGTCTCAAAACTAATCCCGTGGTGGAATACTATCTCACTAAACAAACCCTGGAGCGCATGAGCTATGAATGAAAGAAAGCCAAGAGAAAGAAACTGATCCAATGATTTCCAGCACAAAAACTAAACTTGACAATTCTCTCACGTTAGCACAGCTATCCAAACTTGGCAACTTTAAGACTTGTGGACTTCAACTCTCAGAATTCCTCAGCTGGCTTAATCTTTTAAAGTTGCCTAACCCCTGGCCTAATCTATAGATAAGTAGCATATTAAAACCACCAAGTTAGGTGGTGGGAAACTGGAGCAGTTGAGAACAGTAAAATCCATTTTCGATGCAACATTTTATTGCCCTATTTGAGAGGACTTCTCTTAAAAATTACTGAAGGGAGAAGTATTAGAGGTACCGTAAATTGCATCAGTCTAGCTAATAATAAGTTGCTTTAGTAAAAGTTGTCATTATTCACCTTGTCTGATTTTAACCTTAAGATCAATAAGCACTATGAACAGTTCCCCTCCCCCAAAGCTGAAATGAAATATCTTGAAAAAAAATCATGATGCAACTAAAGCTAGCTTAGCTCGTCCTCTAGTGGAAAACTGTAGCAAAAAAAATGTCTTTGCCTACTAAGACTTACAGTAGAAATTTGCCAGTACTCAATACTGTGGAATTTGCAGGTGTTACATTGAAGGATTATTATAGTCGACTCTGTAAAGGATACTAAATGCCAGGGGATTAAGTTAAAACGTAGTGGTAATTATCATCAATTATCACTATACTGAATGCAATTTGCTTCCAAATGAATGCACACATGGGCTTGACAGATCTCCTTCACAGAATTTTATTATTTTTATTTTGCACAGTTTTGTCAGTATAGACCTGCCAATAATAAAGGCAACATTCCGTATGACATTGAAAGAAGGGAATTAGAGAAATTCAAAGGCAAAATGATTGGGGGAGAAAAATGGGAGAAGTTCAAGCTAAATTACAAGTGCATCACCCAATCGATTTTTGCAATCGAACTTTCTCCGAGAGTAAAAGGAGCTTAGTCATCATCAATTGTCCTAGAGCAGTGTTTCTCAACCATAGCTGCTTAAAGATGGATAGACTTCAACTCCCAGAACAAGTGTTAAAGTCCACCCATCTTCAAGCTTCAAGATTGAGACACACTGTGCTAGAGTTCTGCAAACTAAATTTGAATAGATAGGGAGTAACAATTTACAATTTGGGGGAACTTTCTTTTGAAACACTATATAACTAGAGTTCTAAGAATGGTTTCTACAATGCAAAAGACTGGTGAAAACTATAGATCATCTTTAGATTTCTATTTGCACATTTCCGTTCAACTCATATAAAATGTGACTGATATTTAAGTCAACTTCATATAAATTGTACACTCATCTAAATATTAAAGCAAAATTTAGAAGAAACACAAATCTGGGTGGGTTTTTAATACCGTACTGTTTCAAAATCAGAAGGCCTTTGATCCATTTAAGAAGCAAATGTACTTCTCCATTTCAAAGATGTGACAGGTTTGTTTTTCTCTGATAAAACTATCATTTTAGGAAGGAATATTTGATTTGGGGGGGGAACAGAACGTTTTAATGAATTTGCATCAAATACTCCTTTTCTCCTAAATGAGACATTTTTTTTCGTACTTATCGAGATTGCAAACTGAATTGATTAGACTTTAGGCTGTCAACTTTAGGCTGTCAACATTAGGCTGTCAACTGAACTTCTAAACCCCAGAAGAGATTAACCCTTGAAGATTAGGCTGAGGTGGATTTCAGACAGCTATTGTCTGATAATATGGCTCTGTTTTGCTCCTGAAAGCAAAATCTTGAGGAGAATTAAAAAGTGTTTCGCTGGAGTCATAAGGATAGCAAGAGACAAAATAAATTCCTCAGTTTATTCAGGTTAAGAGGCAGTTGTCAGATAACGCTGTGCCTGTAACAAGCTCCAGTGCTTTGTCTCCTTGGCATTTTCTCTGTAGATACAAGCTTTGACCTGAGAAAACAAATGTTACTTCCTGTGAGAAAAATAGGTTTAATGTTCAGAGATGGAGCATGACTCTTCACATAATGGTAATCAGGCAATGATGGGGAATTCTTTTTAAAATTTGGGCATCACTATAGAAAAAATGTGGCACCTTTCACACAATTCTTTAGCTTCCCCTCTATGCCTAAGAATAGCACGTACATGTATTATCCATTCTTTATAATTCACAAATTAATGGTCATGTTGCCTGTGAGTTATATAGAGTAATTGACCAGCTATGCCTTGACAAAGGAGAAGAATTCATTGTCTTCCAAAACCAACTTTATTTGTTTTGTAGAGCTAGGGGCTTTTTTAGAGCGCATTAACATAAGCAAGAAGTTCAAGTTACAGGGCTGATGCTGCAGCACCATCTGAAGTACTGAAGCCATTTTAAGATGATTTTGTCTCTGGGTGCTCTAGAGCAAACAGAATATATGTATCAAGCACATATTTGCAACAGAAACCAATATGGGAAACAGTCTGAATCCATGTGAAAGGTCCGTGATACATCTGGAAATTATTAGCCTGGGGAAGAAAAGGTTAAAATGGTAGATGATAGCAGTCTATCAAAAAACTGTGTGAATTAGATGCTGCTCTAACTAGAACTAGCACATGGAAAATATTAGAGTATGGAAAACAACTAAAATTCACTTTAATGAAGTGATTTATATCATGAAAGCAATTTGATTTTATTTTGCTACAGAATTTATCTGATTTAACCAAACAAACTATGGCCTGAAATTATTTCAAGCCAGTTCAGTAGAAGAAGGCTTATCTCTCTTCCCCATTCTTGGCTGAAGTATTTCCAGGATAGATAGTTTTAGCACAAGCTTGGAAATCTACACTGTATTCTGACTACGCTCCTAAAGGATGAGAATTATCTACATTGGTCATAAATTGCTCATAAGCACAGAACTGGAGAGAAAGGACAACAGATACCACGACACAAAAGCAGAAGTAATCGTCAAAAAGTCAGTGATTCGGATCAACATGTTCCAGTCAGAAGAACAGCAAAGTATAGAAAAATCTCTGAGAGCATGAGAACAGAGCAGAGCCTCCCACTTGAAGCATAAGAAGTCACTAGAAAAAGTCAGAAGCAATTCAATGTTAACCTTAAATTACTGGTATCACTTTGAAGCACAGGGTTTCAATCCTGCAAACTATTTGTCTTGATTAATTACTAAACCAGGTATCTTACACTTGCAAATACCCAAAACCCATGGAGAAAACAGGTGGCAATTGATATTAACTCATCATCTTCAGTATGAATTTTGCTCTCGACCAGGGCTGTCAAATTCACAGCCCGCAAGCCGGATGCTTCATGTGCTGGCCATGCCCACACCCAGCTTAGCGAAGGGGTAAAAAGTCACGCTACGTCACATGAAGCTGCCATGACAGCCTTGCTCTAGACCAAAGGCTGCTCTGCTGCATTTCCTCGAAAGATTGATTTAAAAAAGAAATGTGACAATTATCCACGTGCAACCTGACAAGGTGGAATAGGTGAGCAGTGTTCCAAAATGATGTGGTTCACACTGCTTAGCTCCTATGGATCATTCTTTGAAGAATGTTGTGCAGCAGTGATCCCCAACCATTCTGGCACCAGTGCCTGATTTCCAGAAAAGACATTTTTTCCATTGACTGGGGATAGGTGGGTTAAAGGGATGGTTTTAAAAGTTAATATTCTAACCAGTGTGAAACCTATCCAGGCTTAATACATTGCTTTCATGCAGTTACTTAAATCTGTAACTAAGCCAATTAGATGTGATATGTGGACCTAATTCATAATTATAAACATTTACCTTTATGAAAACTTTGACTTATGTTAGATTGTACCTTCAAATGAGCTTCTAGCCTATTGAAAACCTGAAATTGGGACTTACTTCCTTATTTAGATTACATTTCACTCACACTATTAATCTATGAAATAGATGATCGTATCTGTTATCAAGTAATAAAAACAAATTTCTTTTGTTCAGAGAAAATGTTTACTTTTACATATTTCCATGTATTTGCTTTGGGAGATACTATTGTTTGGGAAGATTTATAACAGAAAATATGTTTACATGACAACTGTGGTACCTCAGGTTTCTTGCTGGTACAGAGGAGAAGAATGGCCTTTAGAAAGACAACCTTCCATCAAAGGTCAGGGAAAGGATAAAAGGAAAGTAGTTTACAGTCATATCACAGCTGTACCAGGTTGGATAACCGATAGCTTTATACAATGAAAAGAATGCATGGAACAAAACTCTGAAGATAGGAGTGCACCTTCTATAAAAACAGTATTTTTGAGGCCAGTACTTGCATGAAAGAAAAACAGAGATAAGTTTTATTTGGGACGTAAATATTCTCTCTTCCTTTATAGGGAGAGGATAAGTCAGATAAATATCTGAACAGCACAAGTCAGAGAGGAAGGAAGCAAAAAAAAAAATGGTTTATCCTTATTACCCGGTTGTGTCATCAGAATAGTTAAGCAACAATTTTTTTGAGGGGAAAAAACAGACTATATTGCCTCCACTCACTGCTGGAATAAGTTTAGGGTGAATTTTTCAGCTCTACCTCTGAAGTATGCTGTTCAAGTTATTAGCTCAAAGTTCTCATTTATTACCAATAGCACACTTCATTTTATTGCAATTCAATCATATCAGTTCATTAGCTGCTTTGCGGAGGGAGTGGCTTCTTTTCAACTAATTGATGTTTTTTGTTTTTTTTTTATCAAGAGTACTCTATTAGGGCAATGGCTCTAATTCTTGCCTTGCAAATAGAGGTTTTCTGGTTTGAAGCCTTATTTATTTATTTAGATAAATAAATAAATTTATTTATTTAGATATTTATTTTTAAATGCTATTTTTCTTTTCCAAGCTTTTTAGTTCCCTATGTGCTTTTTTTAAAAAAAGAAATTGACTACTGCATCATTTTACCAGTTACCTTCGATAGAAGTTTAATCTTAGTTCTGAGGTAGCTCAAATAATCTAACATACAAAACCACTTGAAAACTACATGTATAAACATTAGCATTGGTCACCTCCAACAGTGGGATTCAAATTTTTTTACTACTGGTTCTGTGCGCATGGCTTGGTGGGCGTGACAGGGAAAGGATACTGTAAAATCTCCAGTCAGATGTGGTATTTATCAGTTCTCTGAACTATTCAACATTTCCACTACCAGTTCTCCAGAACTAGTCATAACCTGCTGAATACCACCTCTGGGTCACCTACCTGTTCATAATTCACTTGATTTGTGTAGCCACTTGTATGATATCTGTTGCCCTCATCTGGCTGAATCACAAAACAATTGTCTTCATAACCTAACATTATTCATATTTAAAAACTAAGATTCTAACAAATAATTTCAAACTTTTTGGTATTTTTTGGAGATGAATTGTGTGACATTTAGTATTACTATGTCAATTGTTGCCTTAGAATGCATGGTATTCACAACACATGCTACACAGAATCATTACTTAATGATCATTATTTAAATGTTATGCTATCATTTCTTAAAATTACTTTTACAACCCACCTTGAATTTTTAACCACTGGAGTAGGTAGACTTTAACCTTCAATTCATTTTAAGAAATAGGAAGTGTCATTAAAATAGAGTGAGTCATACATTCCCCCTATTTAAACTGGTTTAATGTATATTTCAAGCTCTATTTAACTTTCGGTATTATGAATAATGACATTATAAAAAAAAAATTACATTGCTTTTCATTGGCATCTTTCCATGGCCATTCCAAAATGCTTTAGATTTTCCTCAATACACTTATAGCTTCAGGAGGTTTTCAAATTAACACAGATTCGTGAATGAAGGAAATGAGAAAATGAGAAGGAGTCCTAGGACGCCCACCAATGTCATGTGACAAATTCGTAGTAGTGACTCTTAAAACATCTAACAAACTGATCACAAATGAACTGGCCTGAATAAATATTTCCACAATCCTAATCTCTTCAATATGATGCCATTTCTATAATGGCACAAAGGGTGAAACTAGATTAGATATTAATAATTGCATTGAGGATATTTAGGAAGGTAAGTTTCAGTAAACTGATTTGTAGCTAGAATAGATCCAGGACTAGAAGTGGAACATTTTCCTTGATTGGACAAAGCAATAATTAACCACTCCAAACAGGCTGGTTGTCATTCTAGAAAAACAGATCAGCACTAAAACATCTTTGCAATCCAGAAAAGGGCACAGCTTTCCAAAGTTGTACAAAGGCTTTCTTGGCTACAACTGTCACTGATTCTTTGAATAGGAGTCGTGATTCTAGGAGAATCCCCAAGTTGAACACTGGGCTTTTCTGGGGTAATGCCTCTTCATTCAGAACTGAAGATGATGTGTCCCAAGGTTTTGCTTACTTATCAATGTCAATCTGTTTTCAGACACTGTGAAATGGCAATCAGATACATGATAATATGTGGTGCATGTAATGTCCCGATAGCAATTCTAATCCCTCAAGTACTGAGCGAGTCCAACTGATGATTTGAAATGAAAATGTCAACTCCTGAATAACTACAGGTCGTTCTTGACTTACAACAGTTTGTTTAGTGACTGTTTAAAGGCACAATGGCACTGAAAAAAAGTGACTTATGAGTCACTTTTCTTCATTAATGAGTTAGAATACAAGGGGAACTTACCAAATTTGCAGATGATACTAAGCTGGCAGGAATAGCTAACACCCAAAAAGATAGGCCCAAGATTCAGATGGATCATGACAGACTAGAACAATGGGTCGTTCTAACAAAATAAAATTCAATGTAGAGAAAAGTAAAGTCCTATACTTAGGAAAGAAAAACCAAAAGTATACATACAGACTGGGTGAAACCAAGTTCAATAGCAATAACTGTGAGAGGGATCTTGGAGTCTTAGTGGACAACCAGATAAATGCGCAGCAGCAGCCAAAAAAACTAATGCAATCCTAAGTTGCATTAACATGAGGGATACAATCGAGATCAAGTGAGGTATTAATACCACTCTATAAAGTCTTAGTAAGACCACACTATGAAAAAGATGTTGAGACTCTAGAAAAAGTATAGAGAAGAGCAACCAGGATGATTAGGAGACAGGAGAGTAAAACATGTGAAGAACAGTTACAGGAACTGGGCATGGGTAGTCTAGTGAAGAGAAAGACTAGGGGAGACGTGATAGAAGTCTTCCAATATCTGAGGGGCTGCCACAGGGAGAAGGGGTCAAGCTATATTCTAAAGCAGGGGTCTTCAACCTTTTGGACCCCAGGGAACACAAAACTCATAATTTTAAATCCTGCAGACCAGAGACCCTGGGAAAATCCTCAAAAAGGTTTTCAGGAAAATTTCCCACCCCATTTTCCTACTGATCAATCATTCTCTTTTTGGGATCACAGAATACCATATCCAGCTCCATTCTTGGGGGTGGGGGGTTGGGGAGAGACTTTTGGCTTCATGCAAAGAAAGCAGAAGAAGCCACAGAAGTCTTTTTTTCTCTCCCCCAAACTCCACCAGAAATGAGTCTTTGCCAGTGCAGCCTCTCGGAGTAGGATGCCTTCCAGGGTCTCAAAGACTCATTCCTGGTGGAGTTTGGGGAGAGAAAGAAAGACTTTTACTGCTTTCCTTGCATGCAGCCAAAAGCAGAAGAAGAAGTGGAAAGAAGCAACCCGATGGCCAGGTGAGGCACATGGGGTGAGTAGGGCAAGTTCCCCCCTCCCTCCTTTCCCCCCTCCCCTCATTACCTCATGTTGTTCGCAATGCAAGCAACACAAGCCTTGTGTTCCCGTGGGCCATGTGGGTGGCACAGCCTTGTGCTCCCATATAGCCTGGATTAATTGCTTTGGGGATGCTTTGGGGGTGACATTTCTCTGCGGACCAGCAAAAAAATTTTGCGGATCACCAGTGGTCCACAGCCCACTGGTTGGCAACCACTGTTCTAAAACACCCAAAAGCCAGACAAGGAATAATGGATGGAAACTGAACAAGGAGAGATTTAACCTGGAAATAAGGAGAAACTTTCTGACAGTGAGAACAATCAACCAATGGAACAGAAGTTGCCCTCGGAAGTTGTGGGAGCACCATCCCTTGAGACTTTCAAGAAGAGATTGGACTGCCATTTGTCAGAAATGGTGTAGGGTCTCCTGCTTGGGTGGGGGGGTTGAACTAAATGACCAACAAGGTCCCTTCCAACTCTGATTATCTGTTAAGAGTAGTCATGTGATCAAAATTCCGATGCTTGTCAACTAATTCATATTTATGATGAATGCAGTGCCCCAGGAGTCATGTGATCACCTTTCATGACCTTCTGACAAGCCAAGTCAACAGGAAAGCCAACTTCACTTAACAGCCATGCTACTAACTTAACAACTACAATGATTTACTTAGTTGTGGTGAGAAAGGCCATAAAATGGAGCAAAACTCACTTAACAACTGTCTCACTTAGCAACAGAAATTTTAGGCTCAGTTGTGGTCGTAAGTCAAACATATAGACAACTATATATTCATTGCATCTTGAAATAAAAGATGCATTTGGTCTTCACGAGGGAATGCAAATGTTTCCAGTCAGACAAAGCAGGCAGAACAATTTCTTGGCAGGTAGAACAATTTCCTGACTCACCGGGAACTTTTAAACAATACTGAATGCCAGTCTTTTATGAAAAACTGCAAACCTGAATATATTTTAAAGCCAACGGTAAATAAAACAATATGAGATTGTGCTCCATTGTTGGTTGGTATTCAGAAATATTAAAAATATGACCAACACTAAACTTATATGGGAGCTGATTAAAACTTCTTAGCGATTCTGGCTAAGCTATTTAAAATAAAATTGCTTTCCTTGGAAAAAAAAGTAACTACATCAAAACCAATAAGGATACATTCTATTTAATTCTGACTGGGTAGTAGCCTCTGCCTAGACAAAGTGCAATTAACTTGTCTCAATCTCTGGCTAATTTAGAGTCTGCCTCTAGCCCTCTTCCTTTGATATTTGTTAAAGTATGTTATTGCCTTTTCAGAGGAAACCAAAAGGAAAAAAATGAAAGAGAAGAACACTAGGCACGGTTGTCTTTATGCATTGTATCAGGGTAGCCATCTGTGTTCAGACCAAAACAGATGAGAATGCAAAACATATCAAATAATACATCTGATTATTATTTCCACAAAATAATCACCAAAACCAACTTGCACATATTTCCCGTCTGGAGTTGCAAAAGAGGCTTAAATTAGTTTGCTGCTATGTCCCTTGGGCAGCACAATCTTTGCTTGAAAGGCCCTGGCTGTGGGACTTGCTTTCCAGATGAAGTAGCCATGGCTTAAAGGCAAATGTTTCTGGTGTGGAAATGCCATGGAGAGGGAGGGAGGGGAGAGGGGGGAAGGAAGAGAGAATGAGGGAAGGAAGGAGACTGGAGCAGTGTGAGGTACCAGCAGTGCGCAGCAGCTACCCAAAAAGCCAACACAGTTCTAGACTGCATAAACAGAGGGATAGAACCAAGATCACGGGAAGTGTTAATACCACTTTATAACACCTTGGTAGGGTCACACTTGGAATACTGCATTCAGTTTTGGTCGCCACGATGTAAAAAAGACATTGAGACTCTAGGTAGTGCAGAGAAGAGTAACAAAGATGATTAGGGGACTGGAGGTTAAAACATATGAAGAACGGTTGTAGGAACTGGATATGCTTAAAGAAGGACTCGTGAAGACATGATAGCAGTGTTCCAATATCTAAGGGCTGCCACAAAGAAGAGGGAATCAAATTATTCTCCAAAGCACCCGAGGGCAGGACAAGAAGCAATGGGTGGAAACTAATCAAGGAGAGAAGCAACTTAGAACTAAGGGGACATTTCCTGACACTTAGAACAATTAATCAGAAGTTGTGAAAACTTCCAGAAGTTGTGAAGGTTCCAACACTGGAAGTTTTTAAAAAGATGTTGGATAACCATTTGTCCGAAGTGGTGTGGGGTTTCCTGCCAAAGCAGGGGGTTGGACTAGAAGATCTCCAAGGTCTCTTCCAACTCTGTTACTCTATTCTATTCAGCTCCTTCGACAGGTGAACCTAATCTGGCTCTACAGGCTTTCGACAGGAAAGAGGGAGAGAAAGAGGGAGGAAGAAGGGAGGAAGGGAGGGAGGGAGGGAGGAGGAGGAGGCAGGGAGAGAGAGAGAGAGAACGCTCCAACTCAGAGGTAGCTCTTTTGACAGGTGAACCTCATCTGGCTCTACAGGCTTTCGACAGGAAAGAGGGAGAGAAAGAGGGAGGAAGAAGGGAGGGAGGGAGGGAGGGAGGGAGGAGGAGGAGGCAGGGAGAGAGAGAGAGAGAACGCTCCAACTCAGAGGTAGCTCTTTTGACAGGTGAACCTCATCTGGCTCTACAGGCTTTCGACAGGAAAGAGGGAGAGAAAGAGGGAGGAAGAAGGGAGGGAGGGAGGGAGGGAGGGAGGAGGAGGAGGCAGGGAGAGAGAGAGAGAGAACGCTCCAACTCAGAGGTAGCTCTTTTGACAGGTGAACCTCATCTGGCTCTACAGGCTTTCGACAGGAAAGAGGGAGAGAAAGAGGGAGGAAGAAGGGAGGGAGGGAGGGAGGGAGGGAGGAGGAGGAGGCAGGGAGAGAGAGAGAGAGAACGCTCCAACTCAGAGGTAGCTCTTTTGACAGGTGAACCTCATCTGGCTCGCCAGACGGCCCCGTATACTTCAGACGGGGAGGAGCCGGTTCCTGAGCTCAGGTGCGCTTCTCCTGCATCGACGCTCCTCCTCCTCTGCTTCTCGCTGCCGGCTTTCCCTCGGCAGTTCGGGATAGAGGAAGTCGGCCAGACTCCTTTCCTTTTGAGCCAAGGCATGGGCTGCTTGGGAGGAGTGGAGCCGGCTTGGGAAGGAGGACGACAAAAAGAGGGAAAATATGGACCTGGTAACTCTTCCGGCCAGAGGTTGGGTTTGTGGGGCTGGGGACAAAACACGCTTTCTCTTCACTCGGCTTGCAGCTGGTGAAGGATCGGTGCCACGCGCAATAGGAAAGCGGGCTTGGGGTATTTTGTGTTTTTTTTGGGGGGGGGGGG